>VVHJ01045171.1:0-35557 GCA_015107715.1 Tylochromis polylepis | reverse complement strand
CAGATGATTCCCTCCCCCCCCCCCCCCCCGACAGAAAACCTAATGCGTTTAACAGAAGTGACGGATGAAAGGTGGGCCAGAGCTACCTGCTGTGGGCAGTGGTGATTCTCTGCAGCTCTATCGATACAGTTTTAACAAGGGCTCTAGTTTATCCAGCTGTCATACAATATGACAGCTAACAGGGGTAGATCATTTCGAGTGTGTGGAGCTCATAAGGATTGTGGTTTGTTGTTTCCTCTTAGCACAGACATACTTAATGTTAAAGAGAGCATATGATAAGTGGAAGCTGATAGTGGAAAAGGTTAAGGAGTAACAAAGCTGAACAGTGTAAGTTAGTTTTGATTTTTGCTGTTTTAGAGAGATTTTATAGGCTAAAGAGTTAATGGGTTAATCAGGAAATAATGAGTACATTTAAGCTTATAAAATCATTAGCTGTAGCCTTAATTGGATTTACATTTTGTATACCTAAAGGTCATGAAGGGATCCTTTGATGTCTTGTGTGCTCATGACTTGCATGTTAAGCACATAACAGACTGTAAGGACTGCACATTGTATTGCCAAAGGAGACAGTCTGTTATCTGTAAATCAATATAGGCTCAGAGGGTCAGAAGGATTATAGCAAAAATCTTGGTAAACCATTCAATTCAATTCGATTCAATTTTATTTATATAGCGCCAAATCACAACAATAGTCGCCTCAAGGCGTTTTATATTGTACAGTAGATCGTACAATAATAGATACAGAGAAAAACCCAACAATCATGTGACCATTTGCGAGAGCTTTGAAAACTGTGTGTATGCAGTGGCAGGCCAGCATCTCTGTTTTGGGTTTAAGCAGTGAGACCAGCTTAGCATATCAGCGTACAAGAAGCTGGTCCTAGCGGCCCTCCTGTCTCCTGCTTGGGTAAATGAAGGTGGCTCTGAGCACTGCAGTGCTGTGCTGTAAGGAAAAATGCTGCAGCCGTTACAGAGGAAACAGGAGCCTTTATTGGTCTGTCTAGTGTACACCTGGTTTCTATAACAGGCCTCTCCCTGTACAGTCATTTCTGTGCGAGCTCGTTTGGTCGTGGTTCTTGGCGTGTCTTGGCTTCTTGCTCCCATGTCTTAGCTTTTTCTGCCCTTGACAAACTTCAGCTTGTTTTCATTTTTAAAAATTTCCATGCAAGGCTTCTCACACACAAAATGTTAATTTAGGCTTCTTTCTCATTGGCATATAAAAGTATTCTCAGTTTTCAAATTTGAGTGAGTAAGAAATTGCAGCCAGCTAGTGTGAGGCACTGTGTTCGAGGTTCAGGCAGACTGACAGGAACAGCTTGCCTTGGATCCTTCTTGCTCCAGAGATCCCATTGCTGACGCTGCCTTTCAGGAGCCAAGTGACATTTTGAAAATGATTCTTACGTCAAAGAAGATGTGTCAGGGTGGAATGTGCAGTGACCTTTCTGTCTCTGTGTGTGTATGTTGGGAAGAGTCCAGTGTGCACAGAAGAACAGCACATAGGGATTAGATAAGCCTTACACCCAGCTCCACGCCCTCATCCTTTCTTTTTCATCAACCCAGCCCTTAGACCAACTAGGACTGAATCAAAATGGGTAACACGTTGACCTGTATTGGGCAGGGATGTCCCGCTCTGGGACTCTTCATGTGTCAGCAGCCTGATAGACACTCCTCTCCGCATGCTGACATCCATCCTGCCTGGAACAGATGCAGGGTGCTGTTGCGGGCACCCTTCCACCTCACCCACTAGTGCACCATCACTTTGACAACAGAGGCTGTAACAGGGGGCAAAAAAAGCAGTAATATGATTGTGGCCCAGTGTGTAAAATGTGAATACATGTGTTGGGAAGATTTGAAAGGAACAATGATTACATTTTGGTACGATGTCACGAACCAGATCAAATAAATTTACAGAATTACAAGAATGTTTTTACACACCACTCTGCATCTAATCATTAGTTATTATTAATCTCTGTCTCTCGTTAACAGCGTGTTTTTGTCCTGTCTTCTCCCCATCACCCCCATCTGATTGCGACAGATGAGTGCGCCTCCCTAAGCCTGGTTCTACCTGAGGTTAAAAGGGAGTGTTTCCTTCCCACTATCACCAAGTGCTTCTTCAAAGGGGGTCGTTTGATAGCTGTAGTTTTCTCTGTATTTTATTCTAGGGTCTTTACCTTAAAATTTAAAGTGCCTTGAGGTGATGGCTGGCTAAATACCTTCAGGCAATGTTTGTTTAATCACATCATCCATGTTTGTTCAGTAGTTAAAATAGCCAATGGGGAATAATAGACGCATTTAGGTACACAAAAATAGTGGACCCCTGTTCACTCTAATTTCCTGCTTTTACTTGTTTTTTCCATCAAACACGTGCATAATATAATACGTGCTGGAAAAGCTGGATTCGGTAAACCAGCTCTGCATGCGCCACTTCCTTCTGTTGTTTTGTTGGGCCTGGCTTTTCCAAAGGTGTAATTCTGTGAACTTGAGGTGTGTGTGTTGCATTTTATTTGGGAAAGGCAACGTTTTGGTATGCTGTGTTTTTGGTAGCCCCTGAGTGTTTTTCTGTGGCTGCAGTGGAAAGCTTTGCAGCCTGTTGTAAAACTTCAGCAGATCAGAGTTTAATGGTAACAGTGTTGACATGAGTTAAAGTGTTAGACTAATTTTGTGGTCAGTACTGCACATGGGTTTCTATAAAGTTAAGTGACTGGGCAGAACAGCGTGCATGTTCAGACGTGTACGTATGCACATATGTTGATGTGAATGCATTTCTTAGCTGCAAGTGACAGTGTGCTCAACATTTATTGACGTGGAGTCAATCATTTAATCAATCGTGCTGTCAGCCATTGAAGCAGTTTGTGACTGGTCCTGTCCACCACAATGATTGGATAATCCCACGTATTAATGTCTGGTCAAAAAAATCAATGACTTGATGCGTCAGAGACCTTTAATCAGAATGGGGGGGCTGATCGAGCTTTGATCCAGAAGATTAACACGTGTAATACTCGAGACAGTGTGGCCTTGATAGAATAGCGAATGATTGAATCTGAAAATGCTTTCTCAGGCTTTAGGTGCTGGCGACTCATGGAGCAGACCTGCGTGTAAAGACTTACCCACCCCCCATGGCACTGGAAATAGTATTTTGAATATACTTAAACTGGGTGGAAAACATGGGCTTTCCTGTGCAACCTTGCCTGTACTGTTGTGAAGACAGTCCAGCTAGGTTTTTGTTTTCACAGTGAAAGCCCCCATTGAGAGCTGCTACAGTAGGTTTCAGTGAGGCTCCAGTAGTTTCTGGGACAGTTAGACAGTCATCTCCACAGGCAGGTTTGTAAACCCCCTTGTTCTCCTGTGTGTGTGTGTTGCCCTAATTGCCAATCCGTAGCTGTTTTCTTTGCAGCAATGCTTTGGGCTACAGTAGCACACTGCATCCAGTCAGACAGAGGCTTGTTTCTCTGCACCGTGCTTCATAAAAGTCTATGTAGAGTGTTTGCGGTAACGTGGAGAAGCTGTGAAATGGAGAGGCCAGCGTGCCACCGTCCTGTCGATTCACGTTTGATGAAAAATTTTAACCATCCCTTTGTCACGTCCTCACATCATTGTGCTACTTACTATAAAGTCTGAGTGCTCTCCAGTGACTATCCCGTATCTGTATAGATGACTGCTGATTGTACTGGCCTTGAGTCACGCTGTTCAAAAAAGGTCAGTCAGTGTGTCATATGTCACCCTCAGCATTTCTTCAGACTGGCCATCAAGGACACAACAGGAAATGAAGGATGCCATTTCACTCAGGCACATGTTTATACATAATAATATGATTACTGGAGTGCTGGCTCGTGTTTTACTTTCTTTCTGCTTGCAACTGTAGACAGCAGGATGCCTTCCAATTGAAAAAGAAATGAACACTTTATTAAAACTGTGCGTCTACTAAAAGCACAAGTAGTTTACTGTGACCTGCTTGCTATAGTATTAGCCATATAAAGGCAACCGTTGGCATAGCAGATGCCTCTTCTTTTATTTCTCAGGGTACACGGAAGCACGGTTCTTTTTATAGTGAATTTATTTAGTTTGGGACTCTGCATGATGCCACTTTGATATTAAGTCTTCAGTCTTTGTTTATGTTTAGCTTTTTCCACTTGGTGACAGTGTCAAATTACAGGAACTGGAAACAGTTGGGCCCATTTTCTTAGTATATTTACAACTCTGAGTGCTCTATGCATGCTGCATAGAATGTACAAATAAAGGATTTACCCTCCATATTTGAAAAGTGAAACCAACAAGGAAGTGCAAATAACCTGCAGTTCTTCTAATGCCCAGCAGGGGGCAACTCTACTGGTGGCATAAACAAGATCATCAGATAGCATAGAAGTCTTAAGGAAATATGTGTACTTCTTAGTTGATGTGTTACAATAGTGAACACTGTACTGATTAGTTTAGGGTCTCAATTGCTAGTTTCAGGTTTTAGTTAAAAAAGCATGATGATATATTTTTTTAAATTGATGCTAAATCAAAGTGTGCTTTTGCTTTATCTGTCGTCTTTGGTTTCCCCCTGCTTTGATTTAAAAGACATCAAATTATCGCTCAAGGCATCAAAGCAAGTCAGTGGCTATGTTCATAGTGCCAATGGTTTATTAAAGCTTGCTCACCCACTACCTCCTCTGTAGAACAGATCATCTACTAACCAGCAGGTTGGTGGTTCAATCGCTGACTGTTCTCATCTGCATGCTAACGTATCCTTGGGCAAGATACTGAACATCGTTCATTGGAGTGTGAATGTTAGATGGATAGCACTTGGGCGAAGAAGATTTATTGTATAAAAGTGCTTTGAGTGGTCAAGTAGAAAAGTACAGTATAGGAACCAATTCATTACTTCTATGTGAGTTTTACCTCATGTGAATACTCTTAGATGAGATTGTATAACTTGAGGCTATAACTTTAACACCTTCTAGCAATCCGTTGCCTGCTGAACCTCTTTCTAACCTCTCAGCCTCTCTGTCTTCTCATCCCAGAAAATCACAATCTGTGGGAGCTGCTGAAATCTTCCCACTTAGTGTGGGAGACATGTCATTGTGCCTGCTATGCCCACTGACCTAATTCAGCTCAGTGGGTAGTTTCCCCCCAGTGCCTAATGTCATACCAGTGAAACTTGGGGTGCTGTTAATTGTTAAACAATAAATATTTTCTACAGTAGGTTAAAAAACTGATGGGTTGACAAAGAAAATGTGATTGTTTCTCATAACAGAGCATGAGGAGGAGAAGATGAATATAGATTTTTAATCTGCAGCCAGATGCTGCTGTATATGATTGGATAGCTGCTGATCCTTGTGTATTTTTGTGTGTATGACTGCGTGCATGTGGGGATGTGTGTGTGCTAATAAAGCCTGTGGTGAACATGGAATTGGGGCCTCGTTACTATGTGATTGTCAGAGACTGAGATCTGCCCTACTGTCGATCCCAGGGCAGCTGCTGTTATACTCACACCAGTATTTTCTCTCTCTGCTTTTTTTAAAATTTATTTCCTGGTGTGTGCATTTGGGTTTTATCCTCTTAAAGTGTCGTTTCAACCAGTTTCTTACATCTAGAAAAATTAAATACCGAAAAGATTTTATTTATAGATGTCTTGATAGCTTTAATTTACTTTTTTGAACACATCAGCTTTTTCATTTCAGTGTCTCTGTGTTTCAGCTACAACGTGTATTTAAATTTTGTCTTCGTCTATACATTTCTATCTAGCTGTGTTTCTTTTTTCTTTTTTTTTTGACTATTGAGTTGATTTCTGAAAAGTAGACCAAGGTCAGAGCACATATTGGTATGGCACAGGGAGAGATGAGACAAAGCAAAATTCCTTTGTTTTCTTAGCCTTGCTATTTTTCTACAAGACAATGTGTGTCTGTCCAAGCCTAGAATTTAAGTGGTTCTGTGGCTCAAAGTTCATTATAAACCTAAGAGTCGTTTAATGAGAGCGTCCAGCTCTCTGGCTGAGTCGTTCAGGGTAACACGGTGGAAATAAAACCAGTATTATTCTGAATGAGAGCGAGAGAGAGTAATACAGACACAGACAGAAGGAAAGGAAGAGTATAATGGGTATAATGAAGGTAGAGAAACTAAGAAATGTGATGGTGACATGGGAAATAATGAGGTACACCACCCAAGCTGGATGTCTTGCCACGTCTTGGTGGGGAACTGGGCGGGTGGTTGGTTGAAGTTATCAGAGCTGCGCTGTCAGCTCTTCCTTACCAGGGGTTGCTCTGTGGACAGGAGAGCTGATTGAGTAGCTGTCTGAGTGGGGAGCCTCTGCTGACTGTGAGCGATCCATCTCTGGGATGATGGGTAATAAATGACTCTGTGGGGGTCGCCTTGGGGCTGAAGGTGATTGACAGGGCAGCTACGTCTGTGCATTTTCCTTTGCGTGTTTGTGTGCATTTTGAGCCTGTGTGTCTTGGGGTTTGGGGAAAATGGAGAGAGGAGAGAGAGGTAGATTTGTTACCAAGTGTTACCAACTTCAATAGTTTTTACATAAACAACAGTTAAAAGTTACAAAAAACGATCAGAAATCAAGAAAAGACAAAGTTTCTCAATTTTGAGTTATTTTCTCAGAACTTTGAATTAACATGGTGAAATTTTGAGCTATCTCGAAGCTGTATTTGTTTTTTCAGTGGCGGAAACAAGCTTCCATACTAATCTCGCTGCCCCTGGTAAAAATCAACACATTTAGCACATTACACTATGATTTGTGCTCACACTCAACTAGGGAGACAGAGACACTGCTTGAAAGGTAAAACTTCTACTCAAAATCTTGATATCACCTTCCCCCCCGGACAATTAGTTAGATATAGTTCTGGATTAATCCCCCTAGAGCACTGGGTATGCCAGTGAAAGCTCCCCACTACCTGGCTACAGATATAGTGTAATACTTGATTACATAGAAGCAATGCTTGAACATTTTATTTAAGTTTAATATGTACTGCTTTTACTTTCAGTAATACAGATAAGAGGTTTGGGTTGTTGTTCGGACAATGTAAGCACTTTGAGCTTTTTTGACGACCCTTACTTTAAGATGGGTAGGTACAGAGAAAAATTTGTGCTTTCACTCTGAGATTTTTGAAACTCTTTTCCCATCAGCAGCAAAGCTGATTGGAAAAAACGTTAGAGTTTAAGTCCACAGCTGACACTTTAAGCTGCCATGCAACTTTTAAAATGCTCAGAACATCATCAGTTGTTGACAACAAAAAAAATATCAAAATGTAGTGTCCCTACAGCTAAACCAATCATCTTTGTCCCACTGTGTCTCACTTTGAGGATATTTTCTCTATTTTCCTTGCATACTACCCCATTCTACTGACGTGGTCTAGTCTGAGTAGATGTGTAATTTTATTTTATTTTTTAAAGTCTGAAAATAGAACACAGAGAAAGTGTGGAAGTTTAAGGCTTCAGCCATGTAGGCCTAATAACCTGTCGGCTACCCCGTGGCAACCACTGGATGCTGGGTAAAAATGTTTGTCCACTGACAATTTGCTGAGTGGTTGCTGGAGTTTGCTAGCAGTTGCTAGGTAAAAGGGGTCACAAAGAGGCTGCTACAATCCTTGTAATTGCTTTAGTTGCTGGCATATTGTCACAGTGACTGTAGTTTATATATTGCTTATCTGCAAACACCCCTCGACTGCTTGTAGAGTGGTAGTTAAACTGAAAATTGCGACACAAACTAGAAACTGAGAACATTTGCCTTTTAAAGTAAAGGTTGCGCTTTAGGAAACATGTCGGTTGCAGTGGTAAATGACAACTTTTACTTTGAAGGCAAAGATTCTTAAGCTCTTTGCCACCAAAGTGATTGCAGGCAGGTTTTTGAGGCAGCACATTTTGGCCACTTTCACCTCATGACTGGTTCTCATCTCCAGCAGCCTCTTCAGCTGGTTGAGGAACAGCTGGTTGGTTGAGTTTCTCGCCGAAAGCTCTAGATCTTTAAAATCTCTTATTTAATTACCAAATGTCACATGTATGGCGATGATTAACGTCTATATGTTTTTTAAAATTTATTTTCAATCCCAATTTTTTGTTTCTTTCTTGTGCATTATGTTCATTTCATCATCCACCTGAGAACACAATGTTGCGTCCTCCATTTGCATTTGTTTCAAGGGCTACGTTCAACCTACGTCACCTTATGTAACTTAATGGTCACCAAATTAGTATCCATGGTGGAATGTTATTCGAATCCCCTGTAAATATGAAATGAAGAATTTAAAAAAGCAGTGGAGGCTAGTTATTTAAAATATTTATACCATTTAAACAAAAAAATTTTTAAGACTTGGTAGATACTGAAAATAAATATTTTTTGGATCTGATAGAAATATGTCTGCAGCATTGAGCGTTAAAAGCGAATATTGAAAGCTTGCATTGATTCTTGACCTTGTTTACTTAACTTTGTTCAGTAAATGCACCTCAAGACTCATGATTTGATTAATTGTCACACAAAAGAGACAGTCTAACTACACAAAAGGCAAAAAGCAATCAAACAAAGACTGATACACATTACTGTGATGCGCTAACACAAGAAATACATTCCTTAGGTTTTTCTCTCATGATAGCATTACAAACCTGGACGTTTATGACGCTTACATGCTTCTTACTGATGAAAATCAAAGTGTCAGTATACATACCTGAAGGTATCCAAATATTTCTGTGTACACGCCAACCATTAACTTTGTGTAGTTGTATACTGTAAAGCAGTATTTTTAAGTTGCAACTCAAAATTCTCACAGTTTTAGGCTGAGATTGCATTACATCACAACATGAAAGAACAGGTAAGATTTATAGTGACTAATTGTTGGTTTTGCTGGGAGAGGTTGCCATGTTAACGCACAGCCTTCAGGGTGCAGCAGTAATAATGTTCTCATATAATTTCTTTCTAATCGTGCTGTTCATTTATTCTTCAGTTACTGTGTGGGGAGCAAAGGAAATGAATGAGCTCATTATTCTCCTTTGTGTTTTCACAAAGCTCTCACAAAATTGGATAGATACATTATTAATATTATCTCTTAAGTCCAAATCAATTAGGTGACTGCCTCAAAAAGGCGATTACTACTTTGATTATCTAACTCTAACCCTTGCTTTTTGAGTTGTGTGCAGTGGTCAAAGTTTACTGTGTTGTGGGCAAACTGTAAGATTATATGCTGGGATTGCTGGATTCCAGAGTGACACATAATCACGTCACTTTGGCCCCGGGAGGAGCTGTTTGTATCAGGTTTGTCAGGTGAGCAGACAGGTGCAGGTCCTCGAACACCACTGGGAAAGGACAGGTGACTGTGTGTGTTTTGGCATAATGCAGGATTGGGCTTTTAAAGGGCTGGTTAGGGTGTGTATGTCTGTGTTTGTTGGCCACAAAGAGTAGTCTCAGTTGCACGCGCGCGCACAGACACACACAGAGGCACTCCGGAAAACTGGGAGGGCAGGATTTATTTTGGTTTGAACACTGCTGTTTGGATGACTTTTACATTCACTTGCTCTTTGGACTTTGGATATCTGACACCAAAAGATAGGAGGCAAGGTAATGTTTTTATGGTACTCTTGGCTGTTTGTGTGTTCTTTTATATTCAAAGTGTTTTAGTAACAGCTTGAACACTCTGATGTGATATAATTAGATTGAATTTGCTTACATATTTTCCTGTGTACTCATGTGAGGTTTGTGAGATTTTAATTAAGGAAAAAAATGTGAGTGTCAGCCCCTCTCGCTCTCTGTTGTGTTGTCAAGTTTCTTTCGATGTTAAGCAGTTTGACATGAGGGCCAGGTTTGGCTCTCAGGTAACCATAGCTACACTTAGTTTCCATAGGTACCAGCCCTTATGCCTCTGTCTTGCACTTGTTGTTTATTTTTCCCAGCAAAGACCACAGCCAGTCTTGGGTCAAATTGTTCTTCATCAGGCAGTTATTTGGCTGAAGGACATGCCTGTTCTCTTGATCATAGGTCAGACTTTTCCTCTGACTCAGCCCGCAAGTCATCTCTGATTTAGAGATGGCATTAGCTAAAACCACTGTGAAGGGCTTGCGGTTTTTCTTTTGCCAGGGACCGAAGGCAAAGATAGTTTAAATAAATTTAAAATTTACCTACTGTAGGCACTGATCCGCAGTCCTCTGTGTGGAAATCATGTTCTTCATCTATTGTACGGAGCCAGGGGAGCTGTTTGCCTTGTTCCCCCTGCCCTGCTCTTATTCTGCTGGTGCAAAGATGGTGGGAACACCTGCAGTGTGCCACATGGGGCAGACAGCATAGCAGGACTCATTACTGACAGAATTTTCTCCTTCCACTGCCTGAAGCGCAGCTGAAAAACACCAAATTAGATGTTCCAAGGCTCTTGTGGGGGCTCGGTGCAATTTTAGGCTGTAATCCAGTTGAGCAAGAGTTGGTGTGACTTGATCGAATCCATGAGCCTGAAAGAACAGAGCTGTGTGACTGTAGTTTGCATAGCTATTATCATAATCTACTCTGGGGCTGCACTTTTTGTCCCCGTCTGATAACAACGGCGCAAAAAAGGCTGTTGTGGTATGTTCAAATGAAACCTCGTAGAGTGCATACGGTACAGACAAATGCACACTCGCAAACAATTGCAGTGCAAACACTGTGTTTCTTCTCCCTTGACTGGACTTCAAAGAGCTGGCATTCATAGCATATCTTTGTTGAAATGTAATGGAAATATGTGTGTGTGTGTGTGATAACATCACCACCTCGTCCTTTAAAGATATTTTGCATCCTGTATTTTGCATTTTGGAGTATTAAAGGCAAATTGATGATCCCGATGCATTTGTGAAACTCAGTGTAGAGGAAACATTTTTCTCTACACATCCAACAAAAGGCCAAAACCAAACTGACAGTTAACAGTTAACTGTATGTAAATGTAAAATACACGCCTATATAGCTAAAGCCACACAGAGCACCACAGAACTCAAACCATGTCAATGAGGCACCCAAATACATTGCCCTTGTGGCTTAAAAATGCACTGTTGCACAAAAACCTGCAGCTGAAGTGGACCGCGGGCACTACTTATGTTACCATAGTGCTAAACACGCACAGTGCCTAGCTATTTTAGAAATATTTTTGACATTTTTTAAATATAAAACTTTAGATAAAATCCTTCGATAAGATTTCCATCTTTGATTTGATTGATTTTGTTGACATAAACAAAAACTGATAACATTGAGGGTCTTGTAAGTCACTTAGCTGCTTCAAAAAGTGCACAATCTATTTCCAGTCACCATCTACAGAAAATTAGATTTATTCAGTCAGTTACAGGTCTGAGAGTGAAGAGAAACCAATTTGCAGGCTCTGCAGCTCCCTGCTGCCTTAGGCCTTGTATTAGGATTGATGCTGCAGAGTTTCTTTTGGCCCCAATGCTATCTGTCCAAGGGCGACACCGTGGAGAGCACACCGAGCTCAAGGTCATTCACCCGCAGTAGTCGCTGCACACCACTGCATCGCAGTCGCAGGATTATTCTGTTTAGATGCGTGTTATTATATTGATCAATACCTAAGATTATCTTCTTCTTTTCCTTTATATGTAGATCTCCCTGCCTCCCCTCTGCAGTACCAGTGTGGATCAGTGGACTACCTGTGTTCTCCGAGGCTCATAAAAAAAGGTCCAACCCCCAGACCATGTCACGACAAGCCTCCAATCAAACCGCGGCCTCAGCCCCCCACCTCGCCCAGAACGCTAACCGCACAGAAACCTCAAGGTAAAAATCCAGTGACACAGCCCCTTGAAGGCCAGCTTTGACATTGGTGCTGTCATTATAATTGAAAGGTGCTGCAAGGTTGGACCCCTGCTATCGAGCCGTGATTTATTCTGCTCTGACAAAACACTTTTCTATAACATGGTATGTGTCAGCTGCCTGACCTCACTCTGCCACTCACCATGCTCAGTAGGTCACCTGTGCAAGAGCTGCTGCTGCTGTAAAGCAGGGCAGTGGCTCCCAAGTGTTTGTAATTGGGTACCATTTGAAGAATGCTAAATATGAACATGTGTTGTGTTTAGGGAGCCACTGAGAAACATACTAGGACATTACACCACAGACCTGTCCCCGATTTTTCAAATGCTCAGAACTATTCAAAGTTTTGGCATGAGAAATTCCTGCTGATCATTTCAAATTGATCATTTGATTAACATTTTTATCAGGAAAGATTTCTGATCAAGTAAAAGACAACAGGAGTGTTTTAAAGAGCCACAGCTGCCCTTCAGAATTTCAATATTTCCAGAGCCTCTCATTTTTCATGAATTGATAGTGATGGTAAAGATCGTTGGCTAAAAATGGCTGAACTCGGACTGCAGTGCTAAAAACAGTCAAATAAAATATTTAATTAATCGTCTTATTCCCAGACAGCTCAGAGGTTAATGGGTTAGCACCAGCTGTGCCGACCAGGAGTTTCAAACCTGTTGATGTTTCATATTCTTGCTTTAAAAGTGTTTGAAATTAAAAATCAGTTAGCTGATGACGAGTCAGTAAAAACACATTATTCCATTGCAATAAAATCTTCTGTGGCCTTTTGCTTTCTTTCTTGTCTGCACATAAAAGTATAAAGATAACGCACCTTTTGTTAAAAAAAAAAAAACATAATGCAAGTGATATTAAAAAGTTTTAGCAAAGGAACCAGTTGTACTATGCTTTGACTGTCATTCATCTCACTTATGAGCTACTTGGGCACAAATACAGTTTCTGGTACTGAATTTGAATGCATACAGTACTTCCCACTCGACAGGATGAACTTCCTCATTGAAATATTTTTATTCATCTCCAAGCTAATCCAAAGGGAGGGAGAACATTGAAAGGGAAGTAGTAATTCTGTCAATTTTTGAGCAGAGAAGAATCTAAAACTGGATGTAGATCTCTCTGGCCTAAAAGCTTTGGTGGTGCAGAACATGCTGAATCACTTAACTGATGAATTATATGACAGAAGCAAGTAGCACTTTCCCTTTTTTTTCTTTTTTGCCCTTTTTTACTGGATTGCTCTTTACAAACATTGTGAGTTTTTTGCAGCTACTGTGAACAACATTAATAATAATGGTTTAAAATAATGAATCAATTAAACTATTTGAAAATTAATCCTCAAACATTCATTAAATTATAGTTTAAACTATTTGTCCATCCATGAATTGTTTGTGATTGTTGGTGATGCTGTATCCTCTATTTCCCAGTCATACATAAACTGCTTACCCCTTACATTTATTTACCCCTGAGCCTAAACATACTGCATATTGGCTGAAAAAGTAGTATATAAAACAAAGTTTTTGCCTTTCTGATGAATTGATGAAACTGAAACATCTTGTCATCCTCAGGAGACAGCTCACCGCCCCTGGACATAAATACATACACTATTACTACTGCATAAAGAAAAGTCTGCTCATTTCTAATCAGCAGCGGCACGCACAGATGGAGGAAGTGCTGAAATTAAAAACTGTAACATATCAGCACGTTTCCTGGTTTTTGGCAAAAATGCTTCCTAAAATTAAATGTATGAAAAAACTTCAGATATGTCAGTTAAGTTGGCCTATAATATGAGCGTTTGTTAAGTGTAGCGTATATTTTTAAGAGCGTGCTATCATTTTTGCACTTGCTTTTTTTTTCTTCTTCTTTTCTCATCTTTCTTGAGCCACAGTGGCTTACGCACATGCTCTCAGCATCCTGTTCAGAAATAAGGAAGTTGCAGATCGCTGACGCTCAGAGTTGATCTCGTCCTGCCCCGCTGTGCTGCTACGTTTTTTTGTCTCTTCTGACTTTTTTTTTGTATTTGCTGTGTCTTATCTCGAGTTTTTACAAAGGGAACCAGCGACACAGCTATGGAGGTTTTCTCCCTTGGATTTATTCCTGTTACCTGATTGCTTTTGTTCATGTCTGGAGCCTCATGCTTCTCTTTTGCTCTGCTTTTCTTGTTTTGTCTGGAATTGCGCATCTGTAGTGCCCCCTAAACCTGCGCACCTGCTCGCCCTTGGGCAAGACAAGAAACCTAAGAGGATCCCACCGGCACCCTCTAGGCCTCTGCCAGCACCCCCTCTCCCACCTAAACCAAAGCCTACGCTAACCCCTCCTGGCCAGGGAGCACAGCCGCAGAGAGAGGCCCAGAAAGTTGGGCTGCTCATTGAGAGGTTTGAAAATTCAAGGTAAGCTGTGAGGAGAAATTTCCTTTGAAGTTTTGTTTGGTTAGTTTGGCAGATTTATCGTTTATTTTGTAAAAGAAGTTTCAGGTTAGCCAGTTTAAAATTTTGTACCAGTTTAAAGATGTGGGCTGGTTTTTCAGTGAAACGTAGATACAAGGAAACAAAAAATTTAAAACTCTGCTGTGCAGCCTGAAGTATTGATTCTCGATGTAATACACATCTTTAAAGATGATGTGATAGTGAGTTTTTCTTTGTTTTTGTTTTTCCAGGGTCCCCATCATTGGGGTGCTTCCACGCTCACAGCTGCAGCTGTGTCTGAGAATGGACAGTGCATCGGACATCACTTCCTCCTGCAGCCAGGACACCATGACAAAGGTTGCAGGAGACTCCTTCCCTGTGGATAAACCTGCGCTTGGCACCTTTGAACAGACTGGCGACGAGTCTGATCTCTCATGTCTGGCTTCCATGCGCATCGACGGCACCAGTGATCCTGCGATGGATAGCTGTGCGGAGAATGACGTTACACAGAACGATGGCTGCCTCAATGACGTGGGGCAGGATGAAGGTTCATCTCACAAACTCCTGGACAATCCGGACTCCTCGGAGCAGAACGGGAAGATTCCCAACCGGGACAGTGGCATTGACAGCCCATCGTGTACCGTAGAAGGGGAGGTGTTCCCTAATGAGGATGTCATCGACGAGGAGGATAATTACGACAGCGTCACTGAGACAGAGAGTGTGTCCTGCTGCGTTACACTGGACAACAAGCGAGACTCAACACAAGATGAGGACAGTGACTTAGATGAGGGGAGCAGTGGGGAGATACACTCTCTGACAGACACACAGATTGGGTATCTCACAGATACACACTCGGAGGCGCAGAAAGTGAGTACCTTCCACGCTCAGCATCAGCAGGTCATAAGCACACATACCAAAGCCCATAACTTCAAGTCGGAATACAGACACCGCCTCGCTACAGCCTCCACCGTTCAGTTCACGTGATGTTTGGTAATTTTGAGGAATTTTGATAGCTTGTTGAAATTGAAACACACGTCCTGCGAGTTTAAGAGCTTCATCTCAGGCTGCCGTTCGTGTAATGGAAAAAGTGGCTTGTGTCTATTATTATCTGAGCCTGGGTGAACACTTTCAAAGAATGCTTCTGCATGAAACGTTAGACGCTATTACAGCCTCAGTTTGCCGGTCACAAGTGACTTGAGCTGTAGCTAAAAGGAGCTCTTGTGTTACATAAAAAAAAAAGATGAATACCTGCCCAAAAGCTGTAACAAAAGCATGTTTTGATTGCTAGATCAAAGACTGCACAGACAGAGACTCTTCCTACCTCCGTCTTCTTCACTTGTGTCACAGTACAGTATTGATTGTAAACAACATAGATACCTCAAAAGTTCCCATACTTTTCCTTGTGGCCTGTATGTGTGGTCAGTGCTTCCTGTTATATCCAGCAGTTTGTGAAAGTATCACAGTCATGAAATATACTAATATTGTAAAAGAAGAAGAGATTGTGAAAGTGATGACAGACGAAGCTGTTCAATGAGAAAGCTTTTTGTAAAAAATGCTCAGGGTAAATCCGGAAATGTCAGACATTAGGAACCCATATGAGTGTTTTAAGACAGTAGATTTATGCAGCATTGCACTCATGAATGTCAGCAGTAGTTGTTCTTCCTCAGCTGTTTTCAATACTGTAAAACATGAGCTGTCTGCCCACACCCGCAGCCTTTTGGGGAAAAAGTATCTGTGCTCTTCAGCGCTTCCTGATCCCAGCACTGCTGTGCAGAGGAAGAGTGTGTTGATGTATGTGTGTGTACGTGTGTGGTTGGTAGCCTTTCTGTGTCTACATGAATGTGTCTAACAGCACAGCTGACATGTTGATGGCTCTATAATGACAACCTTTTGACAGAGGATGTGGTTTTTTTTAGTGATGTGAGGTGCAAGAGAGTGACTGAAAACAAGTTCTGCTGACTTTGTGTGCCCTCCTCTTTGCACACAATGAAAACTTTTGAGTTTCACTTTTGTTCACATAGTAATATTTGGCATTGTTAGATTTCCTTACAAAGCACAATCTCTGGTGAGCTTTCCCCTGCCATCTGTGCCAGGGTTAGAGTACAGAGGAGTGACAAATTAATGGAAAACCCCAAGCTGAAGCATCTTAGTGAGATCTTAGGTCGTCAGAACAGCTTCAGTGCACACTGGCATTGAGTCTCCATGAATCTGAGGCTCAGCTAGAGGGATGGAGCTGCTCTGATGGTGACTGTGAGGGCCACCACATGTGCCACATCATTTTTATACTAAACAATTCAGTATCCCTTCCTGCTCTATGAGTAGGAGCATTTTCATCCATCAGAGATAAGAAAGCCTCACGATCCCCTTACTGCAGGGGTCAAGGTTTCAGGGTTTTTTTGCACAGTCACAATCTGGCTCCTCATGACACGAATTATATAATTTTTACATGAAGACTTGATTAAGCTTGTTTAGGTTTAGCTTAAATGAATGTGATGCAGTCGTTATATTCTTGAAACAAGGATGCGCATTTTCATTTGAAGACAGCTGTTGCGAAACCCACATTGTCGCAATAGGCTGTTTTGTGACCTCAGTGCGCGTTGAACCAGTGATACGAGGATGAATTACTGCAGTGTTTTTATGTCATTTCAACTCATCTAGTCAAAGTGAAAGAGAGAGGAAAAAGAGCTCTTCAATTTCACTGCAGCAGCTATTAGCACATCTCATCGTAGTTTACTGCTACGGTGACTATAATAACACTTTGTGAATGTCAGTTTACAGTAATCTGCTGCAGATGCTGCTGGTAGTTACCTCAGCTACAAGCATAAATATTTTGTGCTTTTACATAAGTCCAAGATCCCCTTCAAACACTTCTGTTTTTCCTACAAGCATTACTGCTACTTCTCATTAAGCCACCCATGAGCTCTATCTGTTGATGCTTCAAAGGCTGTAGGGGTGCAGCAACAGCCCCAGCAGGAACTGGGTGTGAGGTGGGTTACACCCTCACCGGTCATCACAGGGCTGACACATGGTGAGACAAACATGGCGTTTGAGTTTCCGTATCGCCTAATAGTGTTTTGAACATTGGGACATAAGTAGCAGTGGTGTGACAAAATAATCGTGTATGTACAAGTTGTAAACTGATACTAAAGGTGAGCACAAAGGAAGTTTCTCCCTTTACCACATGGATGTGAAAATGGAATCCTAGTGTCACACTCACGTGAGGTTAAACATGAAATGAAGAAGCAAAACAGACATTTGAATTTTAAGGAACTCAATAATTGGTATCTGTCTGCCACACAGTTTGGTTATAAAACCGATGCACGTGTTTGTCTGCTAAAAAGAGGGCAGCGATCCCATGTTAGTGGTTTAATACAAAAAGCACAGAGAATAACCACAGAGAAAGGGTAAGAAAAAAAAACAAACTATTACGAATGTTGTTTAGTGTTTGCAGAAAGTGTAACGGTTAAAGGTGTAAAAGGTTATTCATTACAGGTAGGAAGTTCTAACAGTGGTTACTTTAACACTGAATAATTACATTCTAAAACTACTTCTGTAACAGTGGCTGTGCAGTGTAACTTGTTGGGTGGCTGTGGTGTATTATATTGCGTTGTATTGCAAAGATTAACATAGATATTGATCTTTGAACATACTTTTTTGTCACATGATTATTTATAACTTTTTAAAGCATAAGGTGCCAGCTCATCTCTCACTACTGTCTGAAAACTTCTCAAATATGGTGGAGTTAGCATGTATGTTTGTCTTTTTCTTGCCTTAGATGTAATCTTTTGGTGCTTTTCTGTTTCCCCTCAGTGCTCAGAAGCTCAGAAACTCCTGAATATTGCCAAAGAGCTTCTCCAAACTGAAGAGGCCTACGTGAAACGTCTCAATCTCCTCGACCAGGTATCGCTTTCTTTTCGTATGTGTCTCTTTATCTGTTACTGGCTTTGCAAGGTTTTTCTTGTATCCGGTTCAAATTTCTGTCGCCTAGTAGTGCTAGTGTTGTTAGCGATTGAGATTACATCTGATCTGGATTAATGCTGGGATTGAGATCCACTACACACCAACCCTCTGCTGGCTTGATTACTTAGAGCACTGTAAGCACTATTTTGTAAGAACCTCTTTTTGTGTGCATGTAGACTATTTCTGAATGAGCTTCATCGCCACAAACCTGAGTGTGCATCGTGTGTGTGTCTGTTAATGGAGGCATGTAGGTTTTTGCGTATTGCAACCCACACAGTGGTCTATATTTCTGTCTAAATTCTGTGAACTAAATGTGTGTTTCCTGACCCTTGGCTGTATTTATGACAAGACAGCTATTTTTTGATAAAGCTGTCTACTTTTGGTCATTTACAAAATCATATTTTGTATCTACCAGTGAATATAGTATGTCTTCTTTCAGAGAAAGCATTTATATTCAAACTTACAACTTCAGAAAACACTTTGGATAAATCAGATGCTCCACATTTTTAAGATGGTCATGCTGAATTTTATTAGGTTACTTATTTTATATTAATCACACTGGAAAAAAAAAAGATGTGAACTCAGTGATCTTATTTACTTACTTAACCTCTGCCCAGCTTCTGATTTTACAAGGTTATTTCTAGATTAATCTATTGGACAATCTGCTCTATAAAATAAGCTTGTTACAATTTCAAAAGTAGAGGTTGACAAATTCCATGTTTGCAGTGGCCTGCACTCTAAAACCCAGAGATGCTCGCTTTAATATAACTTAAAATAATGAAGTGAATGGACCTCGGGAACACAAGTTACTTGGCTGATGTTCAGTCACAAACCAATCATTTCGGCTTTTAATTTTAACCCTCCAGTTAGATCTCACACTCTTGACTCCTTTGCAACAGGTTAAAGTTTGACTGCTTTTTTTCCCTCTACCTGCGGCGTAGTCAGTCGCGTTTATGACGAGAGCTCACTGCCAGTGGTAAAGTCGCCTTCCTCTTTGTTGAGTTCATGTGGTAGAATTGATGAGCTCTGCCCTATCACAGGGGAGCTATGGTTTATTTGTTGCTGAAGGCAGAACACTCCTATGGTTAACTTCCTGTTTTTGTCTTACAACTTTCACATGAAACTTGTTTCCGTGGATACATCAGTGCATATCGGTTACTGTGAATGTCAAGGAAGCAAAACTAGATGGCAGTGATTTGGACATTAATCACAAGATCCATGGCGAATGATGTGCTCGGTTATAAAGCTGAACCTGAACATAAAGAATCTGTCGCTGCTGCTCCCCCGGTGAAATCAGACGATCTGTAACAGTGCTTAATTGGACAGAAACATTTTTAAGCCAACAGTTTACTGATAGTCGATTATTGATTCTTCAATAACTGAGTATCATATTTCCACAAAGTTTAAAAACACACAAGAGAATAAGCGCAAACAGCAGTTGCCTAGATATCCTGAGATTTTACTCGCTAATATGAGTTAGGCTTGTAGAGTAATCAACAGTTTAGTCAGTTTGTCTTGAAGCCCTTGTCAGTCACAAGGCAACCTCACCTTAAAGCATACTGGGCTTTATAGTGTCTTTACCATCTATTTTACACTAAACCAGATTGCAGTTTAAAAAAAAAATATTTTCCTCCCATATCGGCTTCACTTCTCAAACCTGGAGGTTTATAGCTCATGTCTATGTACAACCAACAGTCAACCTCCCCAACCATTGAGTCCTACATTCCTCATTATGCATTCTATGACATCATTCATTAGACCTTTTGTTCCTTATTTCTTCTTCATCCTTTTAAGACCTTCTATACACTAAACATTTAAATACCCACAAACCCACCGCATTAACAGCTGTTTGCCTTGGCCTACAAAATCACCTTCAGCGATTTGGCGTTCTAGGCATGAAAAGCATCAATAAAGTTTAGATTATATACTGTAGTTTATCTGGTTTTTAGCACACGAGCAGAAAAAGTCATCTTAGCTTGATGTCATTCACACTTAGATATACATGACAACACGGACATTTTTCTGCCTGAGTTTACATTCCTGCTACTTAAACATGAGCCGAGTCGAGTTGTGTTCTGAGCGCGAGTTTTTATATACAAGTATTTTCTCTGCAGGTATTTTGCACAAAGCTCACCAAGGCTGGAATCCCTCAGGACGTCATTACAGGGATCTTCTCCAACATCTCCTCTATCTACTGCTTTCATGATAAGTTCCTGCTCCCTGAGCTCAAGACACGGATTACTGATGAATGGTGAGGACTAAACACTCGGCATTTCAGTGGCTTTCCCAAAGTATCGGTGTGAAGAGATGAGCCGTTGGGGGGTCATTATTGTTAGGTTTTCAGCGGTGTCTGATTTTAGCTTGTGTGTATTTATGTGTGTCATAAAGACTTACAGGTTGAGGGTATTTTTTTTGTCCTTTTTTCCCACAGTAAGCAGGAAATCTGCCTCCAGTGTGTGATATTATGCCAACATCAGCCACCCTTGGTAGATAATGACTCCTCTGGAGACCTGTCACATAATGGCTCCCCTCACATTAACTCATTAAAATTTATTGGCTGAAATAAACTTTAAAAAAACAAAAAAAACAAAGGACATTAAGTCAGGAAAGTGCACCTTAGGAAGTAAATTCATAAGAAGGATTAATTTGTGTAATGCCCCAATAAAATTCTTGAGATTACTCTCATTAGTTATGAGCCTTTGTTTGTGTCTCTTTATGGGTGATGTAATTGCCCCCAGTATTATAGTATTTATGCTTGTGCAGCCTTTCTTGGTTCAAACATGGAAATCTATGAAATGACTCTGCTAAAGCAACCCTTTAATTACCTCCTCCCTGCTTTAGTAGGAAACTGTGTGATCTTTTTCCCAATAGGCTTTGGGAATTTTCCCTCAAAGCTACAACTTGATGTATTTACATGTGTAAAGCTGTCTATACATTTACACGAACAAGTAGCTAATGTGCATTTAATTAGTGAAAATAAAACACTGCAACAATCTTTTGATATGGAGACAAGTGCATATGAAATACTAGACACATTGGCATTTCTTTTGCATGGAAATTTGTTTTGGAATCAGCTTGATGATCCGTTTGTTTGCACATTCTTGCTTTAGGGAAAACAACCCACGCATCGGAGACATCCTCCAAAAACTGGCTCCATTCATGAAGATGTATGGAGAGTATGTGAAGAACTTTGACCGGGCCATGGACTTGGTCAACACCTGGACGCAGCGATCTTCACAGTTTAAGAGTGTCGTTCAGAATATACAGGTTTCTTTCTTCTTCTTCTTCTTTTTCGCATTTTCCGGTTTTTTCAACAGCATGTATTGGGAAAAGAACATCCAATTACACATATCTAAACATTATTTTGGTTTTATATAGTTTTGTCAGGAATTTTTGGAGTTTTAGCCAAAATTCAACGAGTCTTCTTTCTGAATTAATCAGTTAAAATTTTGGTTTTTTTGTTTCAACCGACAGAAACAGGATGTGTGTGGTAATCTGACGTTGCAGCACCACATGTTAGAGCCAGTCCAAAGGATTCCTCGCTATGAGCTCTTGCTCAAAGACTACCTGAAGAAGTTGCCCGATGATGCTCTCGACAGAAAAGATGCTGAAAGTGAGATGCTGCTAACTCACACGTTTATACTTCAAAACTGATAAACTACAGGTCACAGAGAAATCCAATCAGCTGTGTCTTTGCTTTCCTTCGTGTAAATCACATTTTAAAGATGCGCTTGTCAGGATTGGTTAATAGAATTAGTGGCATATGAAAATACACCGCCCATTGATGAGTATTCAGCTCAATGCAGACACAGTTTAGCTTTACTCAAAAATATGGATTTAGAACAGAAAAATAAATAAATAACACAAGAAAGCACCATTCAGCTAAAGCCCATGAAATCATTACTGGTCACTAGGGAAAAAAAACCAAAAGAACACAAGCAGATCCACATTCCCCCCCTAAAAAAGTGCAGATAAAGCAAAAATATGTCCTGTCCAGTTCATACAGTAATGAACACTTGGGAGTTATTCGACTCCATAACTGTACAAGGACAGGAGGAAAGGTGACAGGAACTGGCCAGCATCTGTTTTCACAGCAAATGTCTTCTTTTCCCTCGACTGTCGACTGTGCAAACTGCAAAACCACTCGACTGATCAAAAAGGAGCCAAAATTCACTTCACCTTGTGGTAAATGTGAAAACAGGCTGTTTGAGAACACGGACGCTCTGAAGATGTCCCTCCGTGTTGTTCTAGTTTTACTCTGCACAGCTAAGACCCATTTATGATGCAGTCGGTGAACTTTGGACTGCATAATATCTTAGTCTTATCACAGTTTTAGAATTATGAAGTGTTGCGCTTGATTGCTGTCTTATTGAACATTATTGTGTTGCATATGCAGGATAAAACTTTGTTTCCCAAAGAAATGGCTTTTTATAATTTGCTATAATTTATCGACACTGTGATGATTTCTACACCTTAAGTGTTTGATAGTCTTCTGAGATAATCGGTATGCATGTATAGCCAAAAAAAAATTAGCTCCTTGTACAAAATAACCAGATCTTATGTTATGCTATGTTATGATGATCATTAGGATGATTGGTTAAATTAATGTATTATGAAGATGAATGTAGGACATAAGCCTCCTACGCCTCTGCATAGCTGTTAGTATGATACCACAATACTTCACAAAGGTCAGAGTGCTCGTCGTGTTGTTTCAACTACAGCCTGGCAGAAACAGATTACATATATTACATTATCTCATGTCCTCCTACATCCCTGTATCCATTTACCTAATCCTTAACGTCACCACACGGTATTGTTTGGAGTCTGTGGAAAGGTTTCTCTCATCCTCTCCAGCTGAACAGCAATTTATCACAGTTGTTTTGGCCTTATTTCCCCCGCCTGTGTGTCTCTTCTGTTTATGTAGGTTATGATTAAGATGGCTGACTCAGGTACTCGGAGGCATTAGTACTAGACTCTTGACTGGCTGGAAGGCAGCCTAAAACACACTGTGTGGTTAATGTTAAGAGTATGCATCTTTTTAAGTTTGTAGTACTGGAACAGCCTTGACAATTTTTCTGTGAATAACATATTTTCACAGGCGTGTTCTTGTGTTTGTAAGCGATTTATATCAGAGTTCCTGATAGTCTTAGCTTATTAATAACATGACTTTGTTTTTATTAATTCTGGATTGTATGCTCACGTCCTTCACTTGTCACTTGCGTATGTGTATTACAGAAGCACTGGAGCTCATTTCTACTGCAGCTAACCACTCCAATGCAGCAATCAGGAAAATGGTAAGGCTTTGCTCAGTGTTCTGAGTCACGCTTTAATTTTATATTTTTGCCATCATCTCTTCTATGCATCAACTCTTTCCAGTGCTATTCCACTTGGCTGATTAGGAACTAGATAATGTGTTGCCCAATAAGAGAGTGGCTGATGTTGTACAGTCAGTCAGCAGCATTGCACTGGTACAGACAGGAAGCTGCTGTTTCCTGTCTTCTTGTTCGCAGCTTGCGGAAGTCTGACTGACTTTTTTAACACTCAACCTCCTCATCTTTTTCCTCTGTCTTGTTGTGATGCCTTTCACATTCTTTAAACAGCTCAAGCAGACAAATGCAATTGTGAATCAATAAAGAATTGTAATACATGCTTTCCGCCTTGCTAAAAAAGAATGAGTAAGAGTTATAACAATATATGATAACAATATATCTCCCTTTGAAAGTTTGTGCTTGAGCTCCATCTATCCAGTCACTGAAGAGTATCTTTTCAGCTTTTCTGCTTCCTCATGTTGCTTTATGTTTTTAGGAAAAGATGCATAAACTGTTGGAGGTTTATGAGAGGCTTGGAGGAGAGGAGGACATAGTTAACCCAGCCAATGAGCTCATAAAAGAAGGACATATCAAGAAGATGTCAGCCAAAAATGGGACAGCGCAAGACCGATACCTCTACTTGGTGAGAGGCCTGTTAAGTTCGAGAAATATCAAATAAAGGAAGATTTTTGTTTGATCTGTCCTGTTCGTCATCTTCATTATTTCTGTCTCTGATCTAGTTCAACAATATGGTGCTATATTGTGTGCCTAAACTCCGACTTATGGGGCAGAAGTTCAGTGTCAGAGAGAGGATTGACATTGCTGGCATGGAGGTATAATGTTGCTTCTCAGCCTATTCTCTAGCTTTTGTTGTTTTTCCTGTGACCTTTCACTTGTTGTACTGACTGTTAATGGCATTTCTTCTGCTTTTTGGCCTTAGGTGCAGGAGAATGTGAAGCAGAACCTTCCTCACACATTTGCCATCATCGGTAAGCAACGTTCACTGGAGCTGCAAGCCAGGTAAAGATATGTGAATCAGTCACACAGCCACATAATGTTACATAAAAATGAAGACATTATTCTATAAATAAAGCACTTCATATGGTTTTAGAATGTGAAACTGTGTTATTATTACTTACGTTAGTAACAAGTCTCAAAAATGTAATCTTTCAACCAATCAAAATCAATAACTGCTGATGTTAAAAGAAAGATCCAGTGTTTTTTAGCTTAGCCACCATTTTTTCCTCTTTTGGGATGTAAATTATTAATAAATACAAAAAAGTCTGAAACGGATCAAATGTTGAGCAAGAATGTTACAACCAACAACCGCAAAATGGATCAAATGCAATCCCATCAAAAATGTCCATTTCAAAATTGTACACTGTGATTTTCTTGTTATTCAGTCATAATTTCACTTAAGCAGAATTACTTAAACTAATAATATCATCCAAACTGTCTGCAGCAGCTCTTGTCTGACTTGAAAGTGCACTTTATTTGATATATAATTTCTTCTCTTATTTGATTAACAGTCATCCTGACCAAAATGGTTATTATGGCCCAAAAGGCTTTTTATTATCATTCATATGTAGCACAAAAGCCACAACATAAGCATGCCCCTGTCCCCAGAGGTTTGTTTGTGAAAGCTTTGCATGGATTTTATTGCAAACTTGGATAACCACAAACTAGCTTGCAGTTACCTAGCCTAACTGATCTTTCTATAGGCCAAACTCTGACTTATGGGACATATCCATGTTAAATACATATCTTTTTCTGCTGGGTTCCTTTGCATGATGTTTTAGTCACTTATCTAACCCTATCAGTGGGTTCAGGTTATATACCAGCATTTACCTTTAACACTTTTCTTTGACTTTGAAGAAAAAGACAGACTTTGCTGGTTAGCTTGTGGCCAGCTAGCTCTGACTGAGTTTTATCATTAGTCTTAATGTAACTAAAATCTTTTTTATTTCTCTTTGCAAGTTTTTAAATTAGCCAGTGAACAAAACTGTTTTGGAAACTTAGCTTATTATTATTTAATGCCTTATTTACTTGTTATTTTCTCATTTTTCCACTCTTTGGGGCTCTGTGTGCACAATGAATTGTCTTTATTTGTGAATATTTATTCAATCATGGTGATGACCTGAATTTTCTAGTAGGGTAAAATCATCCAATCTTATTTTGTTAACTTTACAGGACAGCTGAGGAGAAGGAAGACTGGATTCAGGTAAATTTCACCTACTTGAAGTAGAACACTCGCATGCATATGAAACAGTCTGTGCCTCTCATGTGCATGCAGCGTTTTGGGTCTGTGCCTTTGGTTGTTCAGTTTTATTAAAGAAGAATTAGAAAAGATTTCCTCTACAAACTAATGCAGTATTTGGGAATATATTCTCTAATAAAGCCCCTCATTATTGCTCATTTAGCCTATTACAGCAGAATAAAGCTGATTAATACATTTTACAGTCTGTAATAGGGAATGGGCAACTGGAGAGACTGTAGAGGGTTTTCTTCAGTATGTGAAGATTAAGGAGGGTCCGTGGTACCACTCCAGAAGTTGACAGACAGTGGAAAGTAAAAAGAAGCAAAGGTTTTTGCACACTACTAGCCAATCTGCCCTGTGACACAGACCTTGAGACTCCAGCATTAGGACCATGATACTTTTTAAGCTCTGATGTCATTACTGTCGTCACTCATTTGAAGCATGGTCAGGGTAGTCAGCATACCACACATGCTTTCTTTGTTCTTCAGTTAGTCAGGAGAAAGAAAGACGGCTTTCCCCATTCTTCCCTCTTTCAACTCATCATTTCTTCTCCTCTTTCCTGTAAATCTCTTCTGACTCTCAGGTTATCCAGGCCACAATTGAACGACACAAGCAAAACAGCGAGACGTTCAAAGCCTTCAACAGCTCCTTCTCCCGTGAAGATGACCATGTGCCCGAGTCACCGGTCAGTCTCACTCTCCCTTCATCAGGCACTTCATTGATCAGCCAGTCAGTTGGTCATCGTTTGCAATGAATCATGAGAGACTAGTGGTACACCAAACAAGCATGTCATAGTCTGGCCTTTGTCTGCCTGAACAGCTCTCCTTCTATGGATGTGGTAGTATCATACAGACAATACGCTCACTTAAAGAAGCTCGCCATTTCCGCGTGTAGAGTCTGCGAGTCTCCTCTCACAGAGATCTCTCATGACCTAATAGGGAAGGCCCAACTCAAAGTATATACAAAACTATCATAGATCTGCTTTGACCCACTTTGAGTTGGCCTTAGCTGGACCCAAGCCAAATATAACGTGACACAAGCCAGAGGCTTCAGAAGGTCCAGACTGACACCTAGTGGTAAAGATAGCTGACTGCAAGGTTAAACTACTGTTGCTCACCGTGTTTGTCCTCCTCCTCCTCAGGGTTTCTGGTCGAACACATCCATTGACTCAGATGGCGAAAGACTACAAGAAAGGGTATGATGTTCTTACAGAAATGTAACACAGTCCTGATCCCTCTATGAGCTCTTGAGTGCGCTTCATAGTTTATTCCTATAAGCAGCCAGAGAGAGAAAAGTAGTTGCCTCTTGTGCAGAAAACATTGTTGATGGTTATCTAGTGAATGCAAAGGGGAGTGACACTGATGTTGGCCTGACTGCAAGAGGATGAGTTAAACCAAGTCAAACACTAGTCCAGGTAAACCATGTTTTTTTGGTAGTTTTTAGAGTAAAACTACATTCCCAAAAAGGCAGCAAGCACCTCTGCTTTTTTTTTTTTAATTTAAGTAAATTCATGCTTACTAAAGGTGAAAATTCAGCTGAAGAATGTCCTTAAAGAAATAATTCTAAACATAAAAATGGTCCTATTAGCTGTGTTTGTTTTTCAGAGGGTTTTTTTGTTATGCTGAAGCATACATTACAGTTAGGCTGAGAGATTGTGATGATACTAATCTCAAAAATGAAAAACAGTGTCGTCTTGCTGATCATCCCGCTGCAAATGGAAATGAAATTGAGTTTTTTTGTTAGCTATACAAACAGGGAGAGATTAATTTTACTCCTCATCCCACATATGTAGTATCTATAACAACAATCTGTGTGGATATTTTCGTGTGTCTGAGTGAGTGTCTGCCCCCTGTCTTTGTTAATAGAAGGGAGAAAAGGGAGACAGAAAGCCAAACAAACACGGGATGAAGCAAGACAAGCTGTCAGACATTCCTTCTGCTTCACTTGTGCTGAAATTGAACAGGCTGAAGGCCTTTACACACAATCCCTTTTTTTCCAGAAGAGTTCCAAGAAAAAGGAGAAGGAGAAGCAGACATGTAAAGGCTGCAGCGAGAGCTTCAATTTCACCAAGCGCAAACATCACTGCAAGTCCTGTGGAGCGGTGAGCACAGATGGAACAAGACAAATTTGGGTGTTGTTTTTGGTGGGATGGAGAGGAAAGTGGTGGAACAAGTGGAAATTTTAGACAAATAACTATCTGCTGTTCGCTCTCTGTCCTTCTGCAGGCCATCTGTGCAAAGTGTTCAAAGACCTTAGACAACAAAACGAGCCGAGTGTGTCCTGAATGTTTTGAAGCCAGCCTCAGCATAGAGAATCTTGGTACTGGTGAACAGAGAAGGAAAACTGCACCTGAGGTTAGAACAAAGAAAATACAGACATACTCAAACACACACACACACACACACACACACACACACACACACACACACACACACACACACACACGCACAGATGGAAAAGCATGTGAATAATAGGTTTTTTTGCTGCATTGGCTTATGCCAATAGGTTATTGCTCAGTGTCGGCACCAGCCACACTGTGCTGCTGGCAACAAAGAGTAGAAAGTGCCGCAGTGCTTCTTTACTCCTGTACTGTCGTGTTTAAGTTACTGTGCTGTATGAAATTATTGCACACACCGCTACACAAATTGCACACATAAGTGCAGTACATGTGCATTTATGAGTGCAAAGACATTCACACTGAAAGATCAGCTAAACCCTTTTTGATGACTAATATGATAATGAGATCTCGGCTTAAGGCAAATCTGTCGTCTCTGCTGACTCCACAGTCTGACGGCTTCAGGTGTCTGTATCCCTGTCCCTCTGTCCGTCTGTGGATGGATGTACAGTCAGATGGAGTATTTGCGTCTTAAAGCTGACAGGACATTAACCATTTATAGCGAAGACAGAACTGTGAAACAGCATTGTGATTCAGGTTCATTCCCTCTTGTGTCTCTGTTGAAGGATCCCAGTGGAGAATCATCTGTAGTGAGATTAGTCACCACATGGGGGAGTTGTAGGCTGTACAAGGGTTAGACAAGGGGCAGCAGAAGCTTTAACACCTGTCCATGTACAAATCTCACTGTGTCCTACATTGCTGTTACATAAGGATGAACAGTAGAAGAGCAGCACTGTCATTCCTCATCGGATTAAGTGTCCAAAATATAATAAATACATCTTTTACACATGTTTATTAAAACACATCTTTTTCTGTTTAGCTCAATAATTAGCTCAGCAGTGAAATGAGGAGGTCATTGATTGTTGGTCTCGTGTGTGTTTTAGAGACAGGTTTCTCTAACGGCAGAGAACTGCCTGCTGTGTGGCCACCTCCAAGTACAGGAGAAAGGGAAGAGCTGGATGAAAATGTGGGTGGCTGTGACCAAGGCTGAGCCACTGGTGCTGTACTTACAAAGCAGCGGACAGGTAGGAGTTAGATACAGTCAACATGCTTTGAATCATAAAAAATATTTTATGAACTTTTCTTTTTCCCCTCATTAGAAATAATCTTACACAGACTACAAGCTCACATTTCTCATAGATAGGCATTGTATAAATAGAGGACAGTAAACTGCAAAAGTTCATCTACATGGACGCATAACCTGAGTGCTTTAGTCACGTCCTATATATCTGCTAATCCTCCTGCTACGCCCATCTGGCAATATATATCCTGTCTCCTTCCTCCGTTTGGAGCGGGACATCTGCAGAGTGTAGCGCCAGGACATATCAGTGACTGTGTGCAAGTCAAATCTGTCCAATCCTGCATGTGCCAGGCTGTCTCTGTCACTGTCTGTGCTGTGTAGATTTGGGCCAGGGGATTTGGTTATCCTGAATTTGACCTCAGGTATAACTGCTGTCCGATGCGCCAGTGTGTGAGTGGGTTTTAGTTGGCGCCGAGCAGATGAAGTAGCTCTCGGAGTTGCTGTAGTTCCTTGAAATCTTGGCTGTGGGTGGAGCAATAAATCTGCTTATAACATCCCAACGAGATGTGTAAAACAAGTGGTGTACATGATTGCTTTGAAAAAGATTACCCAAGCATTCTATCTCTGTACACATCATCCATGTCCATATATTTATATACTGTTTAAAAATAATTAACTGAGAGAATTCAGTTCAGATGTTATATTAAAAAATGTCATGAATAATTTTGCATATTTTTTTAAAGTTAAAGCATTTGCTGGAAACTGTTATTTTAATGTCATTCATAATGGCAGAGAAGGAAAGTCAGCCTGTCAACCTTCCAGGGTTTCATTTCGAAGACTAATATCCCAATCCGACTGTAGAAAGCGGCCATTCCAAAGATTAGGATTAATAGGAGTTGGATGAGCATTTCCTGATTATACAGAAAGGAAAAGGGGGGAAGGGAGAGAGGAGGGCTGAGTTTACTGTACATGCCTGTTGAAAAATTTTGCAGCTGAAGAGAGAAGCTGTCATTTTCATTATTTACAGTATGGTTCACTTACCTCAAAGGAAGGCTTACTCAAGAGAAACCAACTTTGAAATACAATTTCCTCTGACTGACATGTTTTATATTCATTTTTTACGATTTTTGCAGGACTCAAAGGGGCCGCGGCCGGTACCTCTCCCTGGGTTTGAGGTGAGCCCAGCACCTTCTGCAGCTGCTGAGAAGACGGAGGTCAAACACATTATCCGGCTCAGCCACAATCAGCAAAATTTGCTCTTAAGTGCCCAAGATGAAGAACTTCAGGCCAAGTGGGTGGACTTCCTCTCCAAAGCTGCCCGTGGAGAAACTCCTGCTGAGACATCGACGAGCCTGACTGAACACAGGAAGAGCCAGTAGTGGACACGTTGGAGACACAGGACTCCCCAACCCTCCTCCCTCCCTCTCCTGTGTATAGAGCACACATTACTTGAAATCACTTTACCTTGGCACTTTTTTATTTTTCTTTATTTTTTTTTTCTTTGTAAAGACCACTGAGTCCTTTGTCACTTCAAACTTATCTTTCTTACCACACAGCTACTTTGTTCCCTCTCTCCATCCTTATGTATTTCCCAAACACGCACCCACACACAAATAAGGACTATCTTACCAAGCCACCAATGCCACTGGTTAGTACATTTTATTTCTCAGTGTTTTTAACAGCTGGAGTGAAGCTTTGAAGAACCTTGATTTGTAATATAGCTGAAAAAACGTATGTTTTTTTTTTTAAAGATGAAGTTCCTTGTATATCATTCAATGGTGTTGTGAAGCATTAACATTTATACCTCTGTCTTTCCATTTGTGTGGAAGTGTGTGTGTGTGTGTGTGTGTGTGTATGTATGTATGTATGTATGCGTCAGTGTGAGTCCCCTCCGATGTTTATTAAGTATTGAATATTAGTGTAAGGACCCATGTCACCTCTCTATTGTCTCCAGCAGTGGTGGGTAATTGGGTATTGTACAATATGTATACTATAGTGTGATGTAAGGAAAAAAAGAAAAAAAATAGACATTTTAACTTAAAAGGCACAGAAATGTGTACATTTGTGGCTGGCCACCTGATGCTCCCACTGTCTTACAGACCCTTTCGTCTCTTATGCATTGGTAAAATTCCCTCTCCGTTATTATCGTGGGCTCTGTGACCTCTAATCTAAGCCTGAGGGACCACATTTCCGCTCTCTTATCTTCGTGACTCGTCTAGACGAAAGAGTAGTTACAGGGCTTCAGTTCTGACACTGTGTTGCAGGTTCAGTGTCTCAATAACTCCACTTGTACACGCGCTAAATAAATCCTTTATGTGTAGGTCTCTCTTTCTCAACATTGCAACCATTTGCCTGCTTCTCTCCCTTTTGGTGATGTGATGGAAATCAAGTACTGTACTGTAAAACTGTTTCTTCTGCCTTGTCCCCCATACCCTGCTCCTATCAGCACCAGCCTTTAAGCAAAAGTAGCAAAAAACAAAAAAAAAAGTGTCATCGGATCTCTTTGTGCATGTAAACTCACTCATATTTATGTACCTTGCTATGAAATCTTGCCCTTGCCCCTCTTTTTATGCTCCAGAATTTGTTCTTGTAGTACTGTAAGTAAGCAGAGTCAGCATTGAGTGTTTTAAAAACATGGTTTGTGCACAGTGGAAAAGCATCATCAATAAACAGACGTGGTTAATTCAGTACCACACTGTCTAGTAAGATATGAATGCCCTGAGTATCGTTTTTTTTTTTTTTTTAAAAAAGAGGGGAAAAAAAGCCAAAATGAAAAACATACAAGCACAGAGGCTACAAACTACTACTATCAGCCAATTAGATGTAAGCAACTCAATGCACTGACGTAAGTAGAAATGGTCAAGATAATCTACTGAAGTTCAACCTGGTTTAATCTGATTTTGAACGTGGTGTGATTGCTGGTCCCACATGGGCTCGTCTAAGTAAGAACTGCTGATCTCCTGGGACTTTTTTCCACAAAACTCTCTCTAAGGTTTACAGAGAATGGTCCAAAAAAGAGATAATATCTAATCACTGCAGTTCTCTGAGGAGAAAAAAAAAAATCCTTCTTCATGCTAGAAGTCAAAAGAAAATGTCTAGACTGAAGCTGAATGGAAAGCAATAGTAACTCAGATAACCACTTGTTACAACCAACATATACAGAAGAGCATCTCTGAAGGTGCAACACCTTGAACCTTATGCTGCTTGGGCTACAGTGGCAGAGGACTACACTGGATGCAACTCCTGTCAGATAAGAAATAAGAAAGGGAAACTAAGGCTACAGTTTGTATGGGGTCACCAAAATTGGTCAGTAAAAGACTGAAAACCCTCCTAGTATGATGAGTCATGATTTTGACTGCAACATTTGGATGGTAAGGGTCAGAATTTGGTGTAAAGAACATGAAAGCATGAATCTATCCCATCTTGTTTGAAAGATGCTGCTGATCATGCTGCTAGTGGTGCTGTAATGGAGTGAGGGATATTTTCTTGGTACACTTTTTTCTTGGTACAAATTTGGCATTATTTAAACAACACAGCCTACTTTTCTGTTGTTGCTGACCATGTCCATTCTTTATGACCACAGTGTATCCATCTTGTGATGGCTGCTTCCAACAAGATGTCACAAATAATCTCAAACTGTTTTTTGTTGTTTTGTTGTTGTTTTTTTAACATTTCAGTGAGTTCACTGTATTAAACTAGCCTCCAGAGCCACCATGTAAGTCCAGTAGGGTACCTTTGGGATGTGGTGGAACATGAGATTTACATCATAGATGTGGATCAACTGTGTGATGCTATCGTGTCAATACCAAAATCTCAGAGCGATGTTTTTGGCCCACAAAGACTTAAGGATTTCTAAGGCAAAAGGAGCTCCAACCCAGTACTGGCAAGATGTACGTGGTTAAGTGTCCACTGATTGTATTTTAGTATACTGATGAGAAGCTATAATGATGCTGCGTGTACTACATGTAATTCAGTCTATATGGAATCTGAGGTTGCTTTAACTATAGAAGTACAGACATGTTAGCTGCAGCTTTATGCTACATATGCTTTATTTATTTATTTTTACAGTCAGACAAGTACTACTCTTCTTTTCAACTTCACATCCATACTGTTACTACATTTAACGTAATCTTACAGTTCTGACATTTCACCAAAATGACAAATGCTATAGGATTTATCTAGAACACAGATTAAACATACAGATTGAATATCTCAGTAATCCAGTCATGGATTACTGAGATGGTCTAACTATGATTTGATTGGTTTTCTTTTTCTGGTTTAGAAGCAAAGAACAGATTAGCTCTTTGTGTGTGTGAATGCGTTTTTGCTTTTGAATTAGAAATACATCAAAGATCATGCCAGGATTCCCGAAGCACTTTCCTTTCCTAGTGAAACATTCGAAGTTAATGTGTCAGGTTTTCAACCTCCCTTTTTACTTTTTTCATGCTTTATTGTGATTGCTTGAATTCAGTGCATTTCCTTGTTGGCACAGTTATTGTGAGTGTTTTCATTTGGATTCAGACTGTTGAACAAGACATATTTCTGTCATTTGCTGGAACAAAAGCCTCTATCCACATGAATTCAAGTACAACACATAAAAAGCCCAGTTTTCCTGCAGTAATATACTCAGTTGTCAGCAGGATAACAGCACTGAAACTCTCTTTACTGTAGCAAATCTTCTCACTTTGGAAAGCAATATGAGTACTTTAGAGTCACCTCATTACTTTTGTTTCAACTTGATAGAAAAAAACAATAAAAGATCCAGACAAGTGCTGCTTGCTTGTATCAGTTGGCAAGTTTGGTAGCCAGAACTACCTAATCCTTCAACAAGGATCCGGAAACATTCCTCAGATGTCTGCATATCTTGTTCTATCGTATCCCAAAGGAGAAACATTTGATTGAGATCTGGTGAACATGGAGGCCATTTGAGTCCAGTGAACTCATTGTCATGTTCATGAAACAACTTTGAGACTATTTGAGCTTTGTGACATGGCACACTATACTGCTGCAAGCAGCCATCTGAAGAGGGATACACTGTGGTCATTATGGGATGGACATGGTCGGTAACAATACTCAGGTAGGCTTAAAAAATCCTCAGTTGGCACTAAGGGGCCCAAAGCGTGCCAAGAACATATTCCCACCCACAGCCTGAACTGTTGCTACAAAGCCAGATGGACCTATGGTTTAATGTTGTTTATACCAAATTCTGACAGCAGAAGTCGAGAATCATCAGACTCATTAGATCAGGCAATATTTTTCCAGTCTACTATTGTCTAATTTTGGTGAGCCTGTGTAAATTATAGCCTTAGTTTCCTGTTCTTTGCTGAGATAAATGGCACTCAGATTGGTCCTCTGCTGCTGTAGCCCATCTGATGTTGTGCATTCAAAGATGCCCTTCTACATACCTTGGTTGTAATGAGTGGTTATTTGGGTTACTGTTGCCTTCCTATCAACTGAAGGCAGTCCAACCATTATCCTGAACTCTAGCATCAACAAGGCTCTCAGAGAACTTCACTGGATATTTTCTCTCTTTTTTTTTTTTAACCATTCTCTGTAAACTCTTCAGATGGTTGTGTGGGATTAACCCACACAGATCAACAGTCTCTCAATACTCAGATCGGCCTGTTTAGCATTCAGGTTCACTCTGGCCGCCCATTTAAGAGCAGAAAGAACAACATGAGTGAATTTCAAGAGAGACAAGCTGCATACATTTATGCATGTGGCACAAAAGATTCAAATTATTTCAAATAATACCATGTGCCTTTTCTTACTTCAAACAGGTAAGCTGTCAAAGTCAAAGTTACAGTTTACAAGCTCCAGTCATGTCTTTGATCTTTTATTGCTTCACCACAGCTGTTGGGATTTTTTTTTAGCTATTTCCAAAATCGAATCCCTTTAATTTTATGTCATGTCTGAGTTTTTAATAGCAGGTATTTTCTGTCATTTGCAGCTGTGAGATTATTGTGTCTGGTTATGCCCTTGTAACTACTCATAAGGTGTGCCCTCTCTAACAATTATAATAATAACAAAAATATAACCTAGACACAATGGATAAAACAATTTATTATGCTGCAAGTTGCTGTAGATCAGTTAAACATGTACAGAGTGATCATTGTTTCAGTATTAGCACACAGACAGCAGATTTGGTCTGATTATTGTCATTTATCTTGTTTAATGGTTGACTTCTCTCTTAATAAGAAGTATGCAGGGAGTTAGAACTTTTCAACATCTGCAAGTTATACTTTTTCCGTTTGTTTATGTCTGCCTCAAAAGTGCAAAGAGCAGAACAAAATCAAAGGGATATGGGAAAATCTAACTTTCTGAAAGAGCCGGGTGCTTCAACTGCATCTGATTTCAACTCTCAGATATGTGTGTGTGTGTGTGTGTGTGTGTGTGTGTGTGTGTGTGTGTGTGTGTGTGTGTGTGTGTGTGTGTGTGTGTGTGTGTGTGTGGGTTGTTTTTGTTTGG
>VVHJ01045169.1:0-19625 GCA_015107715.1 Tylochromis polylepis | reverse complement strand
GGAGATTCTAGTGTGCCAAAGCTCCCAGGTGGTTGGCTGGCTGGAGACCTGTGCCCGCCCAACTACATGCAAATTCGGGGTGCCAGTCCACGCACCCCATTGGCTGAGGGATCCTGGACGCTGGGGACCAATGGCGCGGCGGCCCGCATGTGCCTGGCAGTATAAAAGGCTGAGGAGTTCACTTGGGGAGAAGGCTTCGATATGAACTGACTGTGCTGGCCGTTCCTCCTGCCTCTGCATTGCTGCCATTAGAGCCTCTGGTTAGATCGCTTCCTTTAGAGCGTTTTTGTTGTGACTGCTACTGTTAGAGCTGTTGTTAAGAGTGCTGTGTTTGAGCCTCCGGTTTTGAGTTACTTGTTTATGGTGTTTAGTGTGCTTTTGTTATTTTGACTCTATGAGAGCTATTTCCTTTGCTTATTTGCGTTATCTAGGTTCCTAGTGACATGTAGCACTATTGGTTTTCTGTTAATAATAAACCTTGTTTTCCTTTTAACATGCGCCTCCCGTCTCTGAACTCATTTATGTTACCCCCCCTGACGCCTAGCAGAGCCGGGGTGTAACACAGAGCTCACTGAGTACCGTTGTAAATAAGTAAATTAAAGTAAATAATGTAGCTAAAGAACTGCCTTTTATCTTTAAAATGTATTGCTTTAAAAAAAAAAAAGCTTATATATAGCTATTTTCAAAAAAATTAATTTGTGTTGTGCATTTACAAAAGAGAGCAAAGATTAGTGAAAAGAGAAAAATACAATAATTTTTTTCACCTATAAAGCCCCAAAACCCAGAACCCGTTTTCGTAGCAACTCATTACTAGTTCATTATTGTGCAGGTGGCAGGGGTGGTATACTCAAGAGTTCACTGGTGTCCTGAACTGCAAGCATGTCTGTTTAACGAGGTAGTTTGGCTGCATAAATTAAATTATTCACAGTACTGAATGCTGATAGTCCGTATTTGAGTCTGAAATGAAGGCAAATGGGGCTTGATCAGATGTTGTGTTGCATCCTGATGTAAAGTTGGGTGAAAGGGAAAAAAAAGAAGCTAGAAAAATAGCCTGTGCGTTAGTTTGAAGTGATCACCGGACCTGTCAGGAAACACAAATAACCTACACATACATGCTCAACAAAACCTTGTGTGTGTTAAAGATAATCTTGAATATATTAAAACTGCTTAATATATTTACAAATGTCAATGTGGATGAAAAATACACTTGTGAGACAGAGACAGGGTAAAACAAAAAACCAAACCTTCATTGAGGCGATAAAGTGCAGCCAGTATCAAAGTCCAGTTAAACCAATATAAGTCACACAAGGGCCAGCAACTGTGAACAAGCAGTACAACATGATATATAAGTGAGGGGAGACAGAGGCTATAAATACACAATACAGTGAACACGAGACAAAAGACTATCAAAATAAAACAGGAAATAACAAACCATGGGCTCATCTAACACTGAAACTGCAGAAAAGTGCAGAAGTGCAGGAAAACTTAAACTCAGGGAATAAACTATAAACAATAATTATAAATTATGAAAGAAGCCAGAACCAAAATAGAGAATAAAATAATAGAAAAATTAAACATATCAGCTAGAATACAGAAATAAAAATTACAAGAACAAATTGCACAAAACACATAATAAACACAACTAAAATGTCAAACTCAGAACGGAGCTGTATAAATAAAATCGAATTGAATTGAATAGAATGCAGGGTTGAAGGCCCAGGACCATGACAACAAATATCTTACATAAAGCCACTTTCAGGTCAAGTCAGTTTTATTTGTATAGCCCGATATCACAGAAAAACTTCAGAGGCTTCACAAGCAAAAATCATAGTAAAAACATGCCTCTGAGTGTTCTCTATAGGTACTCCTGCTCCCTCCTACAGTCCAAAGACTTGTAAGTTAATTAATCTGGCTGCAGATATGAATGTGAATGTGAACGGCTGTCTGTTTCCCTGTGCAAGATTGTACTATCACCCTTAAGAAAATGGTTGGATTGCACCAATATAATAAAATGGAGAAATAAGCAAACTACCAAAATACTTAGAATACACAAAATGTATGCAGTAGAGTTTTGAATAAGGCACACATTCTCTTTTAGGGTATTCCATGAAAAAGAGCATTGGAATTAATGCCTGAGCAAATTTTTTAGAATACAATGAGGCAAGACAAAAGTCTGTCTTAGTAATGCAATCAGTACAATCAGTAATTCAAACATATGATTTTAAACCTGTCAGCTAAATTTCCTTGCTTTTTCCCTTGATTAGATTCTGGTTGATTTTACGGCCAAAAAAAAAAAAAAAAAAAAATCGGCCATGTGTTAATATCGGTTAAGGTGTCATGATGGTGTGCAGTTTGTAGAAATGCAGAAGTCTTTATACTTCTCTGCTTGTTAAGTGATGGTATATGACTCCTGCTGCTGTGTCTGAGCTTCTGCTGCATTCATTAAGGCTGTTGGCTATTTAATGGGCTGTAATGCTTTGTATCTTGTTTTATTTAATATAAACAAGCCCTTAGATACAGTCAGTGGTCATTGTCAGCCTCTCCGGCTTTTTATTAGCACTACTGATGTGAAATACTTTTTTAAGCTCAGTTTTTAAAACTTTATGATTTAACTACAGCCCATGCACTCACGGTTTACAGACACCAAATATTTGAATGCTTCAGATAAAAATAAGTCTGAAGCTAACTGAGATTTCAACATGTACGTGAAGTTTAAGATCAGGTATTTTTCATAGCGAGTCATTCAAAATATGCAGCACCATTACTGTGTGTACAAATTTGATATGAGGTCAGAAAGTACAGTGTAAGTTTCCTGTTTTAAGATCATATATTGATCAGGGAAACACAAAGACTTTAGACACTACTGAAAAACCTCAGACCCTCCTACTCTCCCTGCAGCTGTCTTGAATGGAATCTTCCAGAGCATTAAAACTCTTTAAACATTAAAGATTACTTTCTACCAGCCTAATAAAAGAAATGTGGAATACACATTTCCCTAACAATGCGACATACAGTTTGCAGTTCATTCAGTGTATTTTAACATAATCCCCCAGGAGACAATCTATATTGCACTTAAAACATGCCATGAATAAAAGAATCAGAGAGAATGTGGTACTTCAAGATGATTTTAAACCAAAACTCAGACCATAACCTGCTTCCAATGTGTACAGCATCAGTCACCATGATTATGCTGAACCCAAAAGCCCTCTTGTTCCTTGGCATTTACACAGAAAACTCTGAGTTTCAACTCGGCACAGCTTGCTAAGCCATGAATCTTGCGTCTCAAAAAAGCACAAACTCGAATATACTAGAATTGCAATGAAAAATGAAGCCTAAACACAGATCGTAAAACAGAAAAGATAAAAACCACTAGGTAAAAACTGTCAAAGCCTCAGCAGTATAACAAGAACTCAAACTCCCTTTTAGAATAATAATGAAATCCAAATCACGATCAAGAACTTCAGAACTTCGAATACTAGAACAATAATACCCAAACAGTGTCACGGCCCTGGGTCGTGTGACCCAGTGTTTTGAGTTTCCCTGTATTTTGATATTCATTGTTTATGTTTAAGTTCCTTTAGTCATCTTAAGCTGATAGGCTGCTCAGTTATAGTTCTTTGTTTATTAGATCCCTTTATGTCATCACCCCTGTGTTTAGTCTCCCTTGTTGGTCCGTGTGTCTTAACCTGTCATGTGTCATGTCAGCGTGTCCTGTGTTGTCAAGCTCGTGTCTTGTCTGCATCCCATTATGTTCCTGTTTTGTTTTGAAAGTCTTGTTTCTATGTTCATTGTGCTTAGTGTTACTTTTCCCTGCGGTGTCATGATGTCATTCCAGTCAGCTGGTTTCCCCGTGGGTTTCCCCTCCCCTGATCAACCCCCGTGTGTATTTAGTCTGTGTGTTTTCATTCAGTCTTTGTCATGTCGTCTGTTTGGTTTCATGTCTAGCCACGTCATGTCTCAGAGTTGTTCTTACTGATCAGGTTCATGTTCATGTTTATTTCATAGTTCTATAGTCGTACGTATAGTCGTATGTACCTGTTCAGTTCCCTGTCCATGTCTCTCGTCACAGTTTTCATAGTTATTTAGTTATTTCCCAGTCTAGGTTTTAGGTTAGGTGTTTGCTCTGTTCGTTCTTGCTTTGTTTTTGTGTTCACGTTTTGTCAGCCAAATAAACGGCTCGCCTTTTGTTTAAACTCTGTTCCGTCTCCTACTGTGTCTGCATTTGGGTCCCACTATTCACGCAACACACGGCCAGCGGGACAAACAGAAACCCAAACTCAAATATATTCACAAAAACCCCAAAATTCAGATACCCAAAAGCTCTGGGTCACTGTCATCTGTGACGACGAATTTCCTGCCATATTATTGCATGAAATTAAAACACTTTTTTGTGTGCACACAGGTTCTGTTTACATTTATTGCTCCTGTACTTCCCTGTACACTTGCACCAAATGACAGAAACAAATTACACCATGCCAAAAGCCCTAGATCTAGTATTTAAAGATCTAGATGGGGATTTTAAAGAGGAGATCGGATGTCTACATAATGCTGGATGTCTCAGTGAGAAAGTGTTATAAAATATTATAAGCCATTTTCAAAACATTTTTTGGCCAGTTGTGATCACACAGTGTAGTGGTTCAGTCCCACAGAAAGGGCATCTAGCATTAAACTGTGCTGTAGTGATGCTACCAAAGTAGCTTTAGTAGTCAAGATTTTCATTTAAAATATGGGTTAGACAATAGCACGTCTATTCAATTATACAACTAACAACGTGAAAATAATATTTTTGCTACCTTACCTACTAGTGTGTTAATAAGAATGGCAATAGCATATTTGAATTTACAGAATAGATTGCAATGTACACGTCATTATCAATGAAGGCTTTTTATTCCAAACACTAATAATAAAAAGAAAACATTTCTTTAAATATGAATATATAGCAAGGCAAGATGGAAATGTAACAAACAAAAAATCCAAAACAAAATGCATGCCAAAGAATTTTCTGCAGAAAAATAAAATAGTAAATATGCTATATTATGCTAAGTAACAGTTTGCAAAACATTCCTCATTTTGTCAGATTCTTTTTTTCTTTTCCCTTTTGGGATATTTTTAGTCTAACAAGGACTAAAAAAAAAAATTCAGGTGTCCAGTGGGCCAGAGTCAAAAATGCAGAGATAAAGCCATTGGTTTATCATTGCATGTGGTTAAAAGTCGAATTTCCTTAAAACAGTTTAGCAGGGGATGAAAAATAAATCACAAGTAAGCAGGATGTTTCTGGCTTGCTTTGTTTGTTTAGCAACCAGTGCAGGCAGCAAATGCGCAGATCTCACAGATGTCCAAGGGTACAAAAGCTAAAACGAAGACAAGAAATGGAAGCAGATCAGGTACACTGCTGAATCATCTATATTTAATATTTATGAGCTGACATGTTATGTTAAATTCAGGAAAACTGTTAAATTTATAAATGTCTTACATAATCTGGCCAGGGAAGCAGATGCTCCTCTCTGCCTGCAGAGTGGCAGAAACTCCTGTGGGAGCATGGGGTCAGCGCAGAGGGACACGGTGTTAGCCTTCAGTCTTGGGTTTTGTTGTCCTGTCATCCCGTTACTCTCCGACAGCTCTTGAAGCCGCTTGACAGCTTCCATTGAGAAAGACAATCCATTCTCCTGAAAGAGAAGCAAATGCAGTTACAAAGGAACTACAACTTCATCTAAAGGCTTCAGAGTTTACACAGTTTCAGTATGATTTGTAATCCATGAAAGTGCAGAACAAAAGTTAGCTTAATTTCTAAAATTTGAGCTTCACTCTCTCTGCTAATGAGCAGAAAATTGTCATTGTTCAAGCCTGCAATCTCATCATGAACACATCAGTCATGCAATGATACTAAGGAAGGGACTCACTTCAACTTGCACAGCATCAGAGGTCCAACCGAGAGCCAGGACAACGAGAGCGATGATGGCAAATGTGGCTTTCATGATGACAGTAGACAGTAGTTTGTCTTGCAGTCTTTTTGTGTCGTATTGTAGATGTGCTCAGCAGGTGCTCAGTTTGATGTTTCTGATTTCCCTGTGGCTACAAGCCTCCTTTTATATAATTCTACCCAGCAGCTCAGTTATTATGTGACCAGATATGCCGCAAATGAGAGCAAAGTTTTTCTCACGGGTTAATAATTAGTGAGTTTAGAGTTAGTCTTTTACAAGGCTATAAAGAGAAATTCATAAATCCTACTTTGAGTTCATCGCCTGTCTGATTAGATTTATGGATCTCTGGCTCACGTCTGCTACGTCTTGGGTTGGTTAAAGAGTTACCTTGAGTTCCTCTGATGATAGTGACTCACAGACCCATTGTTAGAAATCCATCCAAATAACGGGCTTTGTTTAATGTGGAAAAAATGTCAGACAAACAGTTTTTATATTTAAATAGACCTTTTTTTCACATAGTGCATTGCTTATTACAGAAAAGGTTTATTATTTCAGTGTCAGTACTTTTCTTTCATATCTTTGATTTTCTTATCAACAAAAACACACCCCAAAAGCACTTAAATGGACTAAAGCTATATGCAAATACTGTTCTCTCCTATGTGAGATGTGTACAGAGATCTTATTAGCCCCTGGCTGAGAATACTCACTGAATACTGGTGCAAAAAATTGACTGCTGTTCCTGCTTCTGCTGCAGAAAACAGCTGAACAGAGTTCAGTTTAGTTATTTATTTATTTTGTCCTTGACAAGCCTGCCCTGACTTGAATTAATCATCATTAAAAGTGCATGGTCATACTGTCTAAAAGGATTTTCTGACGTGGTGCGATCAGGGTGGGTATAACATAAGCTGTAAAAGGTTTCAAGCAGCACAGAAAAGTTTGCCCATCTCTTGTTTATCTATGGAAGCATTTCTCTACAGGCTATAGTGTGCATCAGCATCTCTAAGAAACATCTGACCTTCCATTAATAAAACAAAAAAGAGCTGCAAGTAAAGTTAATTGACTTGCTTTGGAATGGCACCAAATGTGCAATCACATACACGGCAGTGGGTGTGGCAGCCCAGAGACACAGCTGGCAGGATTTTAATGAGTTCATTAAAAACAATTTTTTACCCGGAGCATGAAGGATCAATCTATCCAGTGAAAAGACCTGTGTTAAATTTATGTATATACTGGTGATATTATTGGACCTTAAGATGAAGGAACTTTTTCCTTCTAGCTCGGCTTACATAAACAAAATTATTCTCTAAATTGTTTGAGTCACAGCTGTGAGCTTTAATTTACATTGGGAAAGACCACGATGCATTCTGTCCATGAAGGCAGGTAAAACATTAACAGTAACATTAACAATTTAACCTAATGAGCTCGGAAAGAAAGTTACTGGACTTCTTTAAGGTAAAGAGGGAGCGTTTCTTCTGGGTGATTTTAAAATGCTTTTATGCTTGGAATTACTGATAGCCAGGTTAGTCACCGTATTAGTTATTGGTAATATGATATTTGACATGGAGAATCCAGTCAGTTAAGTAGCTAAGGGGGTTGCTTCAGCTGCTTTGGTGATAATGAAACAGGTGCACTAGAGGGGCAAAAAATCAGGAATGGCATTACAGCTGGAGGCCACTGACATATTTTCCTCCCTTCTCAGGGCTCAGTGATGCCCTGGTCCAGATCTTGAAGGAGATTCCTCAGTACACCATCCATTGCCTCATTAGGAGCACTGTTAGGCATGCATACAAGCATGTGGGAGCCAAATTGAGTACAATTTTGAATTGCTACAATAATATTCTGGCCATATGGACTGGTCTGCCGAGTGATTTTTTTCACTATGATTGTCGCTAAATTGAGCCCTCATTAGGTTGATCATTTTCATTTTCATCAAACAATTTGGCATCCTACCATTTCTAACACATTACCCAGTCTATATCAGTATATATATCCAATACTGTTATTTTTTTTTTCCTATTCAGGTTTTTAAAGTGTTTATTTTAATGTTTTTAGCAGTGTACTTTATTTCTTCCTTACCGGAGGGGCAAAGTTACCATATTGTCTTTACTCCTGTGAATTCAGTGGTCTTCAGATTTCTTTATCACTGAATTGACTTTTACAACAGTTAACTATTGTTTATGACATCTCACCTTATTTGATTTATAGGCACACTCAGACTGGTGTTTTATCCACTTCTGTTTTCACAGTTCAGTGATTGCCTCCAGTCAAACTGCTGTCTTTGCACTTTATTGAAGTGAGTTGATCTTACTGCTGAGCAGTCACACACTTTTAATGGCAGAAGAGAATGAATACTCATTCATGCTAATTTATGGTGCTTCCGTGGGTAAAAATTATTTACCCACACAAACACCCACTTCACAGCACGGTTATGACAGTAGTCTTTTCCCTCTCTACATTCACGTGCTGCCATTTGACAAAAGATTTTATAAGAAGTAGTTTTGACTGTGCGTGTCCTGCCCTTAACCCTAAAGTGAAGGTCCAAATTCCCTAGAGGTTCCCAAAGCGGATGGACCTGCTTGCTTTGATTTGGCACAGGTTTAATCCTGGATGACTTTCCTGATACATCCGTGCCATTTATTCAGGGCTAGGAGAATACTGGCTTTTTACCCCATAGGCTGGATTTGTGTGTCCTCAAACTAAGGATCTTCTAAATGTAAGGCAAATGTGATAACCTTGGTACCATGGAGCCACGCTGTAACCCTTAACTGACCAAATTATTTTAACAACTAAAATGATTGAGTAAATTAATCTAATAAATGTAATAAATTACATAATAAATTAAAATTAAAAATGACATATTACACATCAATTATGAAATATATTGCATTTCTAAATTCTAATATCTTTGTTTCAATAATACTAGAAAAAAATTAACTAAAAAACTTGAGGTATCAATGAGTGAATTCTGTTTTTTGCCTTTATTATTTTGTTAACAGGACAGTAAAAATAAAGCAGAGAGAAAAACATAAAGGAAGCGACCCAGGGCAGAATCAAACCCAGGCCCCTGCCGTAGCCTTTTGGCACTGACTACCTTTTCAACCTGCTCCACTGATCTGTACCTGTACTGGCACAGAACGTTTGAAACATTTTAAGATAAAAAAAATATCACAGTGGCACAGAAAAATATATAGCTAATGTGTATATTCAATGTTATCACTCATTTTCCATTGCCAGTAAATAAGTTTGCTTTTTATGTTTTTGTTTTTTTTCCTCAGGTGTGCCACATTTGGTGTCACTAACATGCTGGAAAACATAGTTAGGAAAGAGTGAACAGCAGCCTGGAGGCCCGTGTCACGGTGGTTTAGTTTTTATATATTTCAAACTCGACTGAACAATGTCTGAGTGCTGCTTGAATAGAGGCAGACAGGATTTTTGGCTGAAATGACAAAGGCTCGCAGGTGTTACTGATGGAGGCGACAGCTTCATCACGCCTCATGGCATCGTGTCAAAAGGCAGGCGAAGATTAGTCTGTCCAACTAGACATTAATTTTTCCATCACTGCTGATTGGAATTGGAGCCGAGAAATATTTGTGAAAACTGGAGCGTCATTAAAGAAAAAGCCCCATATTAGTGGGTGTACGTATTTCTTTTTTTTCTGTGTGTGTGTGTGTGAAAAGGGCTAAAGGCTGTTAGGAAGGACGTTAGGATGTTATCTGTCTGAATGCGTCAACAATTGTGACATACAGGAAACCTGTACTATGTGCCACTCAGACAGTTTATGATGGCACTGACTCAAGCCAATTGAGACACTGTATGATGTAAGCAGCGGTAATGATAACTTGTTGGTTATCCTTGATTATCCTTACCCTTAGTTTGTTGTTGTGACGGTGCCAAGGCAGACCCCACGACACGTTCATGTTGTTCCACATACTTTATTAATCACACTCCACACAATGACACGGTTGCTGCTATACATACACACACACAACGGCTGCAGCTCTCCCGCTGCCAGCCGCACACCACAACAACACAACAAGCCAAACAGGACCCTTTTTATGGCTGGCGAGGCGTGATTGCTGATGCCGCGCAGGTGAAGCCATCTCCACCGCACGGCACCGCAGCCACGCCCCGCCACAGTTGTGTTTCGGCACTACATAAATAAATTTAATCTAATTGAATTAAATTCATAAAAATGTAAAATTATTCCCGTGTCATCGTTTAAAGGCTTTGTTAGCCAGTTCTTGCATTGCCTTAATCATACAGTCAGTGTAGAAGGGTGGTAGTAGTATATGAGGCTAGGACCGCACTGTTAATCAATAATCTTGACTTCAGACAGGAAAGGATTCTGTTCTGAAATCGGTCCAACAGGCTGGCACGTAAGGCTGTCTGGCGGAAATGCGTGGGCAGTACAGTGTGATGTAAAAATATTGGGAAGAGTCGATCCATGTTAATAATTTAAAAGTGCGTTAATATTTAAAACCTCAGCATTATTATGGACTGATTTGATGTGACAAAGTGTTGGGCAATAGGTTAGAGTTGGTGAATTTAACTGGGTCTGGCATTTTACTGCACCAAGTGACCTCTGTTAATCTCAAATAAAATAAACAGTCCAGACTAAGACGCCCAGTTATCAGTGATCAAAAACCTTTTTCGCATCACTATTTTTCCAAGCTTGTCAAAACAAACAGTTTTCTGTTTGCTAAAAGTGAATAACAGCCTCCGAGCCATGAGAAAGGGCAATTATTTAGACTAATGGCAGCAGTTTAGGGTGGAGAGAGTAAATCATCAACCTGAGAGTGAATAGAATCTCTTGACGTAGTGTGACCAAAGATATTTCACACTCAAGTGGGCCAATTAAACTATCCGTCAAACTTCAGGCTGGTAAGATGTATTTGTGGACATTAAGACTAAAAACACCCCTACATTAAAGCAAACAAATAAACACATAAAAAAATCATCACAGAGCCTCTCATCAATGCAGAACAAGAACAGGGCCTAAGCACCAGATCCACATCGACAGGCGTCTGCTCAGCTTAACCTGATTCACGGCTGCTCTACTCAGTTTTAGCCGTTTTTCATTATAATTGAGTGCCACTTAATGTGCATTAAGTCAAGGTCATTACAGCAATACAGCTGAAAGTCCAGTGACGTCATTTTTACGCAACACAATAACAGAGCGCAACAATGTACGACACTGAGGAGATGATATACCTGCTGCTTTGTCAGGCTCAGGAACTTTGCTGTAATTGACACCTGATCTGTTCTATGCCTTAGTAGGGAGTCCAGTTGTTGCTCTTCCTGCCATAGACTTTACCATTTTCCAACTTGGAATAAATATTTCTTTGTCTAAACTACTCGTGACCTTTTGTGATTAGGATTTTTGTTTTTCAGGCCATAAAACATTTTGAAAACATGTCATCCAAACATATGGTCATTGAGAAAATTGTATTTTACAAGGAGATGGCGAGAAATCCAAACTTGCCACAGTTACTGCATTTGTTTTACTGCTGGATAAAAAACCTTTGCCCTTTTTTACACATTGCTGCAGCTTCACCAGAAGACAATTTACTATTTCAAAACAACTCTGACTCATTTATCTTTTATCACAACAACATCAAGATAAAAGTAATCTCACTATTTATCACTGTGATTTATCAGTGTGGGTGTGACTGAAGGTAAAACACTGCTAATTTGAAAAGTACTTTACTTTTGTTTTTGAGGTTTGAGTACTACATTATGTTGTTGTTTATAACTGTATCAAACTGCACCCATAGTTCCAATAATCATTTGCTCTCTGTTATTAAGTATTTAAACTGATAATGTACTAAACTGAACTCTTGATAATGTTTTTATTTGTTTCAGTTTCCTCAGTAAAACCTATTAAACAACAACATGTTTAATATACAATACTCTCAGAATATCAGTTCAACATATTAGCTCCGAAAGTATTCAGACTTTTCACTTTTTTATATTGTAATAGAGTCTATAATCTATCCATATTCAGTAATCTATAATGGCAAAGTTGGCTTTGACTTCATGGCTTCATTTCCTTTAATATACAGGGTGCGTGAACATACAGTTTTCTGCCGGTAGAGTCCAATCAAGACATAACAACATTGCAGTCATATTAAATAATAAAAATACTAAATAACAACTAAAGTGTAATCTTCTACCCAATACTTTCTGGTGTACTTGACTATAATAGACTGTCTGGTCTGATGTTAATCTTGTGATAACCATAACTGAAATATTCAAGTCAACAAATTCACAACAACAGTTACCTCAGTTGGCCTTTTATACTCTAAAGAGCCAACAATTTTAGAGAGAAACCCCAGCCATCGGGCAGCACGGTGGCGAGGTGGTAAACTAGCATTTCTGCCTCACAGCAAGAAGGTCCTGAGTTCAACTCCACCATATGTCTGGTGCCTTTCTGTGTGGAGTTTGCATGTTCTCTCCGTGTTTGCGTGGGTTCTCTCTGGGTACTCTGGCTTCCTCCAAAGACATGCAGTTAGTGGGGTTAGGTTAATTGGTGATTCTAAATTGCCCATAGGTGTGAATGTGAGTGCTAATGGTTGTCTGTCTCTCTGTGTTAGCCCTGCGACAGATTGGCGACCTGTCCAGAGTGTACCCTGCCTCTTGCCCTATGGTAGCTGGGATACTGTAGGTTCCAGCCCCCCTGCAACCCTGATAAGGATAAGTGGAAGAGAATGGATGGCTGGGTGAAAATCCCAGCAATCACACAGCCCCTTATAAGCATGTACTTGGTGACTATGAGAAGGAAACAGTCTTCTGCTGCTTCAAAAAAAAAGAAGAAGAAGACTAGAACAGCAAGGAAGCTGGCTGTTTTCCTTTGTTTCCAATCTACAAACCGAGGTAAGGTGCCCATCTGCCGGCTGTAGTGTGACTGGATTCCAACAAACTAAATGTCAAAGACTATACATATTCGGGGCAATGTGGGATTTATTACTAATTCTGGTAGGTGGTCTGAAATGCTGAGATGTAAACACACAAATCCTGGATCTTTAAGCTGTGACATCAGTGCAATGCAATTTTCACAACTTCTTATAAACATAAAAGGAAGCTAAAATTGATCTTTAATGGTTGCATGGTAGTCTTTGCACACTTGTTTTTTTGTTTATATAGCTCAGTAACTGTAACTGTACAATAACATATTTCAGCTAGTGTTTTGTTTTAGGTTTTAGGAGGTATACATCTCACATGAGTGCATTTTACTTCGAGCCACTTGTTTCTTTTGGAATTTAGGGTTTAACTTTTGTAAATCTGAGCCAGCCAAAAGGCAGGACATTGTCTCAATATATGAGACAGAGGGGACAGAATCTAAAAATACCATGCTCCTATGTGAAGTAGGATACCTACTTGGCCTATCTGGCTGTAATTCAATATTTACTTCCTATTTATTGTGGAAAGAAAAGCGAACAAACCTGGATCTCTTCCTTTATTTAGACAATGTAACGTTTTATAGACATTTCAGTCTTACCATTGAAACAATGGGTTTGATGTATAAACTCAATGAACTTGGATACATATAATCAATCAAGATACAGGACATTATCTAGGTGTCGTGATTTTGGCTAATGCAACCTTCTCTTATCTGAGCCTTTGAGTTTTAAAAGTGGACTCTTTCTGACGCATCTAAAATTGTAAATTGAATGAACTATAACCATCAAACATTATTATGTCACAGCATAACCAAAATAAAGATAACGAACTACACCCTGAAATGCCAAAACACTTGAAAAACCAATGGATCATATTTCATCTGTTGGCCTAATAATAGAAATGCAATTGTAGAAATGTCAAGTGACTACAAACAAAATGATTTTGTGACTGGCCTGACAGAAGCAGAGCCTGTCATATTACTGATCTGTAAAAAACAAATATTCATTCTGTTTTTTAATGTTATACAGTATGCAGCAATGAAAGCGACTATGTATGATGGAATGCAGTTGAGCTACATAGTTAAATGTAATTCATAGGGTTGCATCAGATTATTTTGGAAAACAGTTTGGATGTACAATACTCACTATACACTTTATTAGCTACACCTGTACTTAATACCTAGTACCTGGTCGGACCCCCTTTTCCTTTTAGAGCTGTCCTGAGTCTTTGTGGCATAGCTTCAACAAGGTCCTCAAACCATTCCTCAAAGATTTTGGCCCATATCGACATGATAACATCACACAGTTGCTGCAGCTTCACGTGTATAATGTGAAGTTCATGTTCCACCACATCCTAATGGTGCTATATTGGATATGTCATGTTCAAGAAACCAGTCTGAGATAATGTGAGCTTTGTGGCATGGCATAGTATCCTGCTGGAAGCAGCCATCAGCAGATGGGTGCAATGTGATCATGAAAGGATGGACAGCAATAACACTCAGGTAGGCTGTGGAATTTAAATGATGGGATTTTTCTAGTCATCTGTTCTTCAATTTTGGTCAGCCAGTGCAAAGTATAGCCTCAGTTTCCTGTTCTTAGTTGACAGGCGTGGCACCCTTTGTGGACTTCTGCTGCTGTAGCCCATCTGCTTGCTCAACATGGCATTTTTATCCAGATAACTCTAGCTATTTTTTTTTCTATTTTATCTTTTCTTTTGGCATAGTTTTTGACCATACAGGCTATAAGGTCAATAAGCCAGTGGGACACATTTGAGTGCAACACCGTCAGGAGCACAAAACAGTCTGAAAACCAAGACAGACTCCATTCATTGACTATGAGCATAATCAGTCACACTCATAAAATTTAAGCTCTTTATTACACAATGTGAATCAGGTGCTGTGTAATTGTTATTAAAGTGACAAAATCTCTCATTGTAGGTATTAGTACATTCACTGCTATTGCAGATTTACTTTATTTTGTGCTTTGACAATATTTTCTTGATTTATATTAATCTGTCCACAACAACACAGCATGTTACAGTAGGAACCTGGATATTAGGAAAGTGTCATTGAGAAGTATAAAGTAATGTTACATTTGAGAAGTACAGGGAAAAAAAAATAAAGTTATAGCTGTATAAATAATCCTCAACAAATATTAATAGATTTTGTTCCCAACCTGTCGTCTGTATCAGTTTTGAAGGTCATGGCATAAAAATTCATTCTATTCTGGAGACTCATTACTAATGATAGGTCTCCTGCTTTAATTTACACCTCTCTACAGTCAACAGTGACAGCTTTTCTGCAAAGCTATAAACTGACTCAACCACTTCCTGCAGACTATACTTGTGGAAATTCATCAGGAGTGTCAGATTTATGCATGACTCATTTAATCTTCATCGACAAATTGGCATTGTTTGTTTCATGTGAAAGGTTGATGTCATTCTAGTTGGTACTGTGACTACTACCACTCTTCCCATCCAAATTCTCTCCTTGTATAGCTCCCTCGAAAGTCTAACATTTCATAAGAGTGTTGAACAAATGTTACTCAAAGTCCTGCTCCTCTCTTTACTAGTAGAGCTTACATAGAGACTGGGTCTGGGAACTATACCTGTCCAGAAGGCTGTCAAATACAACGTTTACACAGATGATTAAAATAGTAGGTAGGGTAGTAAATACAATAGTGACCTCTAAGTAAGGCAAGGTTTGCATTAGGGATGATTTATGCTCCTTGAATCCCTGTAGCATCCCTAGAGGGCGAGTGATGCTGTGGTTTTTATTTATACTTGTGTATTGGTGTATGGGGTTGGAGGTAGGAAATATTAAGACAAATCTAGCTATCTCATTATTGTGAGTAAGCCAAACACAGTTACAATGCATTACATTTTGTTTAACAAAGGCATTATCTTTTTACATGCTGATAAATATATTACTTGTACATGATATACTTCTAAAAATCAGGCTAAGCACAGACTGTACTGATTAGCACAGATTGTTTGATTAGCGTATACTGCCACGGTCACATGTAGAGTGAAATCTCTAAACATCAATAAATGTATAATGATTAATAAATAACATGTAGTGTGCGTGGTGTCAGGTCACAGAAGGTTTCTGGACTGAACCTCCTGGTCAGCTGGGACCTTTCTGTGTGGATTTGACATGTTTTCTCTTTGCCTGCGTGGGGTTCCTGCAGGTCCTTGGGCTTACCTTCAGAGTTCAAAGACACCCACATTAGGTTAAATGGGGATTTCAAATTAGCTTTAGGTGTGGCTATAATAGTGTGTGGTTGTCTGCCTCTGCAGTGGACTGGGGATCTGTCCAGAGTCTACGCCACTCTCACCCTGTCACAACTGGAATAAGCGCCTGCCTCCCAATGAACTTAAGTTGGATAAGCAGTTATACAAACTGATGATTGGATTCATATAAATCAAGAAATGATTGTCAAAGCACAAAATAAAGTAAATCTGCAATAACACCGAACATACTAATACTTACAATGAGATGTTGTCACTATAATAAAAACTACACAGTGCGTACTTCACATTGTGTAATAAAGAGTTTGAATTTAATGAGTGTGTGACTTATGAAGTACATTGGTTTTTCATTTCAGGCTCAGGAAATGATAGGTAGGATACAAAAACTGCAAAATAGGTCAGTCTTACATAAAATGCTTTTTGTTTTCAGGCTTTTTATTCTGAATCACTGAATAATGGTACCCATTTCACTAAAGTTGACCTTTGTGAGCTTCTAAAAGATTCAAATAAATGAAAAAATGGGAGAAAAAAAACAGAGACACTGTCATTAAAGTTAGATAAAGGGTTTAAACTGGCTTTCATGTCTTAGCCCTATGACTGATAAATGCTGATCTAACCAGTTCCCAATCGAGAAAATACAATCACATGACCTTGTTTCACCCATATCTAATATTTACAATGGGAAAAAATAACATTAGAATTGAGTTCATTTGTCCAATAGAAAATTTATTTCTTTACTGATTTCTTATAATTGACCAAATTAATTGATGGTAAATGTGATGACTTGCACAGGTAGTTGCATTTTAATTTAGTGTTAATGTTATCTTATCTATAATTGGAATGAAAAAAAGAGACATGCCCATATTTTGCACACAACAATCAGTCAATGGAGCGTTTATCTAAAAAGACACCACTGCAGCTGCACGTCCATCATGGTGACACTCATACACAGACTGCAGTGTGTTTTTGTTTTGGTATATTTTATTGATGTTTTGATACAAATATTATAAAAATCAGGGCCAAACATACCATAGTGGTTTCTGATTCTGCTGTTTTAATAAACAGAACCACTCTTAAAGGAATGTTCTCTGTTGTGGAATGAATTAGCTTGAGGGTGGAAAATAGAGAATCGAGATACACAGAAAAGGTTTGCAAGTCTTTGCTGACATTTCAGTTAGATATTGATTATCTTTAGGACTTTATTGCCCCTAATTATCATTCAGTACAAAAGTTATGAGCTGATTAAATTCTGGTTCCCAAACAAATAAGCAATACATGAAAGAAAATGATACAGAACACACTAAGCAATAACAACATAATAAACTGCTGCCAATAACGATGTTATGTTCTAGTCAAGGGGATAGTTAATGTGAAAGTGGGATTTTCAGCTTGATTTATCTAACTTTCTCCACGTCTGGATGTAATGTTGCTTAATGTACTGACATTTTAAAAAATTGTGGAAAAAAAAATTGTATTGAGCCGGTTCTTGATAGCTTTGAGTGGTCTGAGGCTGAGGGTAAAGAAGCTATTAACTCCAGCGTTTTTAAGTGGAATCATTTGATATTCTGTCTATATATGAGTCTATAACCTGGCAAAGAATGGCTAAAAGCTTCTCCTAAATGACTGCAACATTAATAAATGAATTAGACCTACTCACCATCCATTTTATTCATGTTCACAGACACAAGCTTTCCAGTTTTCCCACACACACAAAATGAACATGAAAATACAACAAGAGGTTTAGGAAAACAAAACAAAACAAGAAACTGTAACAAGGCAGGTTGCGTCAATGGACACAAATTGAAGTGGTTCCTGTTTGAAAAAGCAACGTTACTTACTTGAGGAAGACAGAAGTGGCAGCATTGGCATAAGTCACCTATTTTTGACCTTTTAGACTACAGTTTGAATCCTGCTGTTTACACTTTCTTTGATAGTTTTATGCACTTACAGTGTATTTTCACAGTTTGGTCAGCTTTAGGAAAAGCTCAAGGCCACATATTTCAAAACTCAATTTCACATGGTCCATACATGCTGTCTGTGGGGTCTCAAATAAATAGTTATTGCAGGCTGGAAACAGATTTTCAGTTGCAATAGACTAGTTTTACTGTTGTGAACTTCCTACTCTCTTGCTAAAGAACATTTTCTGTCACTATACATGTAAAAATCGATCCCACTTTAAATTAATTTCACACTTATCCACATGACGCTAATGGATCAGGCTAAAAATATCAAGACTTTAAACTGAGACTAAATAACTGCATACCTAAGTCTTATCGGAATCAACTCTACTCTGTGCCAGTTAACACACATTTCTATGCTGACACTAAACTGCAGTAATATTGTACATATGAACATCAACATTAACATGTTTATAGCACAAGTATAAAATAACTTTGTTTCATGATTTAAAAGCTATTTTTTAAATGAGCATTTGTTTATTATTCTTTAATTTTAGTACCGTAGCTCTGACATGGCTTTTATTTTTTTTGTGTGTGTGATTATTTGTCAAAATTACTGTCTTGTTGAAATGTGTCCAATAAATCTAAATAAAATCTGTTCGAGCAGCCATTGTAAGTTGGATAGAACTGAAAGCCATGTAGGTTGATCAAATTCTATGATTTTCATGTTTTATATGTTTAATGTGTCAAGTGCTGTCAGCGTATAAGTGATTTTGTTCAGTCATATGTTACCACGGTTACTGCAATAAACGCATCACAGGTATTCATTTGACATGGTGTCAGGTTTTGTGGAGATGAGTGTGAGGACTCAAATGCTGATGTAACGTGAGGGTTCACTATGTGGTTTGGAATCTCTCTGAAGTATTAGAAACAGCACGATGGAGACGGATAACTTTCTTAGCAGCACCTTTACTCTCTCCACACCTCAACAACAACAACTGTGTACAGCCCTCATGATACTTGACTGGCCACTCAGAAGCCAGGAAATCCCATACTCGGGTAAATGCAGGGAAACCAACCAGGTAGATTCAACACATACTTATTACTGCTTTGAAACTGCATGTGTTAACATTCAGATGTGTAAACATGTAAATATCAAAACATGTAACCACCCAATGGGTACATAACTTGCTCTATAACCCTTGTACACACCTCTTTGTGTATCCAATGACGTATAAATTTACTTCTACACTTTACACTGATATACAAAGGCAGAGGGTAAACTGAAAGTGAGCCCTTATTTCCAGATGGTGACAAAAAGCAAAATGTAAATATAAAAGAAAACTAGGAACAAACTGACTGGAACCTAAACTGATAATAACACTAAGGCTGGGAAACAGGAACTGGGAAAAAAGAGGAAGGGTGACTTGAGACTGAGACAGTACATACACAAGAGGGTGATCAGGGAAGTTGAAACAGCTGGGAACAGAGCAGGGAGAAATCAGGAGTAACGAGACAGGGGAAGCAAAACTAAACATAATGCACGCCAGACAAAGACTATCAAAATGAGACAGGAAACACGTCAGACACAGACACAAAAACCCAGACCCAAGACACACAAACTTGACACAGGAAGAGAATAACAAACACATGACAC
>VVHJ01045166.1:0-22917 GCA_015107715.1 Tylochromis polylepis | reverse complement strand
GCTCAGAAATCCTCTGCTACATCATTGTATCGCTGCTTGTTACCTTCCCTGCCTGCTTTCAGAATCTTCTTTTCATCATGAAACACTCCCTGAGGGTGGGCCAGCTCTCTATCTCCTCATTTTGTCAATATGAAACTTTGCATGATGATTAATGCTGGTCAAAGACACTCGTTCAGAAAAGGAATGCACACACATAGAAAGAAAGCAAAAGCAGATGTTATAACTCCACACTTACCCACAATCATCAGCTTAATGCCGGCACACACTGTTAGATAAATGAAACTCAGGGTTGGTACAGTGTGACACAGGATGGAGCTAAAAATGTCTAAAAGAAACCCCCACTGCCGCTGTGACCTTGCATCCTTATTCATGCATATGTGGATTTGCATATTAACTAATCAGCTAGCATTTCTTTATTTTTGCAGTTGCATCCTTGCTTGACCAAAGGAAAAGAAATCAGCTAGAGCACACACACCAACACACACTCAAGTGACACATGAGTACAGTGAATATTTTCCACGGCTCTGACAGGCAGGAGGCAGTAACACAGTGTGACAGCGTAGTGTGACTATTATGCAAGAAAGAACAGGACAGTGAGGATACAGCGGAGCTGCAGGAAGGAAAGCTTTAGCATGCTCTGTGTGATGTATATAATCCAGAGACAACACATTCAACAGCCACCTCCACTGAAACACAGCAGGTGGGTGGCTGCTGAAGAATTCTCCACTTGGGGGGGGAACTTAAAGCACTTTTTTGGAGAGTCAAGTGCAAAGACCGAAAGCAGCCAGATAAAAAAAAAAAAATACAGAAGAAGGCCGCAGTGCTTTTATAAGATTCTTTGTGCTATGATGAGATTAAATAAACAGTTTCTGATTTTGTGGCTAGCGCCGTCACCTGTATAGTTTTCTCCATTTTCCTCTCACAGGCAAAAGGGATGCATGCAAGGTGTTTGGAAATTTGATGCAGATGTGAATATGAGTGTGCATAGCTTTCCATCTCTTTGTGCTAGCCCTGAAATGGACCTGTTCCAGAGTGTACCCCACCTCTTGCTCAAAATCATCTGGGACCAGATCCAACCCTCCCATGACCCTAGAGGGATACGGTTTTGGAAAATGGATTGATGGATGAATAACTTCCTAATTATTTGTAAAACTACAAAATATTGAGCTTAACAAAAGAGTTCCTGCCTGGTTTTGCACTCTCTTCCATAACAGTCCACTAACATTCATCAAGATTGAGTCAGTTATTCAATACCTGACACTCACTGAATACTTAATTAGGAATACAAAAAGAAATGGAACATACTATTGGCATAAATTGCAAAATCCATTTTACTATTATTTCAAGTCTTCATCAAGTCCTGTTATGATTGGAATCAAAACCAAAATTGGGTTTGATTGTCGGGCCTAGATGAGCTGGTATGGGTATTTTTTGAACCACTGTGGACCTCGACGGTGTAGAGTTCATTCAGAAAAAAGAAAACATCAGTGACCAGCAGTGATCAGTTCAGGGCACAGAAACACCTTTTTGATTAGAGAAGTCAGAGGAAAATGGCCAGCATGGATGGAGATGACAGAAAGGCAGTACACAGTAACTTAGATAATGGCTTTTTATAACCGAGCAGAAAAATATATCGGGATGCAGCCTCAAGGCAGATGGGTTGCAACAGTAGAAAACCACATCAGGTCACACACTTGTGAGTCTAAAACAGAACTGGGACTGCAGTGGGAGCAGGCCTAAATAAACTGGATAGTTTAAACCAGGAAATAGTGGCCCGGTCAGATGAATATTAATTTCTGCTGAAGCTACAGATCCTTGGCTTGGAAGGCATTGCAGTATGAGTCCATGGACCCTGCCCAACTGCCTCTCACCCAGAAGCAGGAAACTGGGGCTCTATTATGGAGCCAGGCCTCAGAAGCTAGCTTGAATGCACAGCCCAGAAAAGAGACAAAAAACAAAAGAAACAAAACAAAACGTGGAACTGCTGCCCGTGGGCCCACCACATGAGGGCACAGGCACTGCTGTTGGGTGAAGTATGGCCTAGGCTGCAGACTGGCTTTGCAGTATGAACCTGCATCCTTAAATCCTGTCTTCTGGACCCAATACCACAAAGAACTGAAGCTGATTAATGATAGGCAACGCTCAGTGCGTTCATATGGTATGTACTCAGTTAGTATTACCATTGAAACTGAATGATTTCAACAAGAATAGACCAAAATGGACATTTCAGAAACCTTATAAAATAAAATGATATGAAATTTCTACTCTGATTTTATGCCATTTTGCAATATCATTTAAGATGATCATGAACATTGTCACACAAGGAAGTCGTAAAACCATCCTTCAAATTGGACCTTCACATAGGCATCTGGCAACTCTTCCTCAATGAACAAATGCACTCAGAAGGGATTCATTAGCAACTTTGCAGCAAGTAATCCAGTGTCGCCATATGATCTTACTCATCTCAGCCTCAGTGTTCAGTGTTCACACTGAAAGCATTCACCTCAACAGCTTTTGTTCTGAATCAGTCTTGAAGAAAAAAAAAATCAAGCAATTACACCAATTATAAGTGGAATAAAATGCTCCATATAAGCTGAGTTACAGTTGGACTCCTGCTGTGAAACCATTAACCAGCAAAGTCTTCCTAACTACTAGAGCCACCACCCGAAAAGCTCTGAATTTTATGTCTTGTCCAGCACTTTTTCCTTCTTAACAAAGATATCTGTCCGCTAGTGAGATCTGTCTTGAAAAGTTTCATTGCCCTGCAGCACTCTGGATGGAGGAGATGCACGAACCCATGTACCATAGACCTGTTTGATTGGATTAATCAGAAATGTCTGCAGCTCTCCTCTCTTATTCCCACAAGTGGAGTTAATTGCACTAGTGCAATGGAGTGAAGTAGAAAGGGGAGCTGAGTCTGATGTCCTGCCTCAGTTCCTTCTGCCTACAGAAATGAGATGGGAGAGGAAGAACAGGAGTGGGTGGCGGTGGTGGTGCAGGTTGGACGATGTGCAGCAGAGAGTGGGTGTGAATAGCAGGAAGAGAAAATATTTTTCTCTCAGAACTATCACATCTGTGTGCTGCGAGAGGGAAAACTGTCGAATGGTCTTCTGCTTTTTTTTTTTAAATACAAACTTCAAATTTTTTAGTTATGGTAGTTTCATAACAGCGTGGTCTGTAGAGATAACTCAAAGTGCTTTTTTTAAGACACACAAGAGGATGTGTAGTAGATAAACTATGTCCTCCTGAATTTGTTATCATTACCAGACAGTTGTAGGAAGTTGTTAGCTTTATCTTGGGGAGATAGGCAAGTAGCCAATGTAGTGGAAGCTAATGGGGAATTGACTAGATGCACAATGACCTGAGATGGGGGTTGTAGTGCGATCATAGTGTATGCAAAAAACAAGTACGATTAAAAGAAAATGAATAGAAAATGCAAAAAACTAACAGTTAAAGAAAAATTAATGAGCTTCACAGTGGACACATATTTTAGAGGAAAGAGGAAGAATTAAAAAATTGAAATTGATTAAATGTTATTTTTTGTAATGCAGTTTTTCTGTACACACTACTGTTTCTACACATACTTCACTGCTCTACTCTACTGAAGTCTACTACTTTGTTATCGCGTTGATGCATTTCTCACCTTAATCTCACAACTCATCATAGCAACTTGTGTTTTATTCAGAACTCTCACTTACCTTAGTACTGTCCAGTACTGCATTACTGTTTTCATTCAAATCAATTTCAAAGTATTTTCAAATACGTGTGAAAGCATAAGGCCACTCACACACTGCCAGCAGAAGTAGTGAAACTGCCCATCAATTGAAAGCAGATATAAATGCATATTCTAAGAAGAGATTTAGTTGAAACAAACACATCATGGCACTGCAAATTACACACAAGCATATACTACACATATATCTAGTGTGACTTTATTGACGTATACAGTAGACCATGCTATGTTCTAAGTTTGTATTTTGTTTCTGTGTCTATAATATTGGGGGTGATTTGGGGTAAAAAGGGAAGGTTCACAGGGTGATAATGAGACCTGCTAATTTATTACATAAGGTCTCACTAATCCTTTTTTTGTGTGCATGAACATTTTCACATTTTAGATTACACCTATTTTTATTTATATATATATATTTGCACTACTCTGTAAGGTTTTGATAAAAATATAAAATGCTGGCAGCAGCCCGTGGTACCATCCAGCCTCTTAGTCGATACACCTATGGTATCAATTTGAAACTCCTACGTTGCTTTGTTTTCGAGGTATCACATTCACAAAGTTGTGTGTCCACGTCGCCTGCCCGCTGCCCACCCAGCAGGGTGAAGACAATACCCCATCAGCCTTTTAAGGGTGAGGGCTAAAAACCATTTGGTCTTAAAAAGTCTTAAAAAGGTGTTAAAAGGAAGTGATTGACTGACTTTGCATGTTTTGACATGTGTGAAAAAGATTTTGAAATTTATTTATTTATTTTAGTGCCTTTTGCACAGGTAAGTCTGCATTATGAGAAATGCTCTAACTGGTTTGAGAACTGCATTAAGAGTTGTGAGAATGTTGTTCCTGATGTGAGTATTACAGCAACGCGCTGGAGAAAAAACTATGAAACACTTTGTGATAACGATACTTGAAAGGTTAAAAATGTAAAAATGTAATTTATTCTTTTAATTCTGAAATATTTACACTTGGTTTACTAACAGAATGCAATCAAAACACTCAACAAGTTCTCGGGCTCATGGAATATTTTCTCCTTGTACCTTTGCAGAAGACTAGTAATTAGTGGTAGTATTTTTCTGTCAACTCTTAATGAAATCCTTTAATATCGTGTATACATTTTTACGTTATATTTATATTCAGTAGGTTTCTCCTCCACTGCTTCTTTGTATGTAGATTTCTTGCACCAGTGGCTTCTGACTGTGCCTGTATTGTTGGACCACACCTCCAACTAAATGCTTCATTTCTCTTCCTTCCTTCCATCCTTCCTCCCTCCTCCTTTCCACTTCCTGCACTTGCTTCTAATTTCTTTCTCGATATTTTTTCCATTTCTATCCCATGGTGATTCCAATTTTTATTGGCACATCCCTCTTATAGCTCAACAAAGAGCATAGACACGGTTGAACGTATTGTGTTTCGAAACTCGAAAAAGACAGACTTCACTGGGAAGGTCACGTATCTTGGCTTAGTGGAAGCAATGGAAATCTAAGGATCCCACAGAGGTTGAGATCGGTATTCCTCTTTCAACACATGCATCATTTTCTCAGAAACCAAATTTAATTTTGGAAAAACCGAAATAGTGTCAAATATGCAGAAATACAATAGCTGTTTATGTCATATATTAAAGGTGCAGCAGCAGAAAAAAGAATTTTGAAAAACACTAAAGACCTGATTTCTTAAGGTTCATTAACGAATCAGCAGCATTATTCAGAATCTACTTCCATCCTTGAAATACCATAAAGAACCTCGTTAAGACTGATCCAACCTGACTACATTCATAAAAATGTCAGTTTAAAATTACTACTGGAGACCTTCTGGTTAAGATACATGAATGAATTATTATTTTTTTAATGACAGGATTCATCTCAGATAAAGCGCACTGCTACAAAGCTAGAGCTTAACCTTTATGCTGAGCACACTGGCGCCCTTACAGAACTGTTTTTGGAGGAAACTTCATTTATGTCAGGCTTGTGTCCTTTTTTTGGCTTATGGAGAGACCCCAACTGTAAAAGGACTCTGCTGTGTTGGTAAACTGGAAGCATGCCATGAGTATATCACAGGTCAACATATTTAAAGTATTTTAAATGATCAGAAGCAAACTTTTCTGCATTATGATCCAGTCAAAAGACGTGTATACACACACACACACACACACACACACACACACACACACATACATACATACATACATACATACATATATATAATGTTGCCAGGGCAGGGCAGGGCAACATGGTTTCCTGCTGGCAAAAATATTTGATATTTAAAATATTTCGGCGAGGATTTGGTAGCTATTTCACTGATGATTCTGATGGTTGGATAAACATACAGGTTGGCATCAATAATACCTCCTAGGATTTGTACTTTGTCTGTGGTTTTGGGGCTCTAGATTCCAAAGAGGCACAGATCTGCTGACTCTAAGTCTTTGCAACATAGACCAAACCAACCATAGATAGGGCAAGTTTTTTTTCAGTTAATACACCAGAAAATCACACAGGACATTAGTTCAGACAGATTACAATATCAGCTGCAGCTGGATGTACATCAGCCAGCTGACCTTCCTTATACTCATCACTGCCCCCACACTCATGTAGCTCTTTCTGTTCGCTGCTGCTTCTTTTCGTCACCTTGTTTTCACCCTTCATTGATTCAACTCTAGAATCAAGCAGGTGCTCTCTACCGTGTCATGTTGACTTCTGTTCTGTGACTGTCACATTGAAAGTATCATATGATAAGAAAAATGTGCCTGCTTATGCTCTCTTTTCCCAGGGGGCTTCTTTGTTCTCCCTGCCAAGCCTTGTGGATGCTTTAATTTGTCCATGGAGCATATATAACTGAATTACCAAACCAGGGGAAAATTTAAAATTGGCTGTCAGCCATGCATTAAAAGATATTTATCGTAATTCCTTAAAGGACCTTGGACATTTTCCTTTTATTGCAGTCACCCTAAGTTGATAAACTGAGAAAATTTTTTTTTCTTTACTCTTTGTTCACTAAGCAAAAATGCACTCTTCATATTTTTCACAACACATAACTGGAGCTAAGTCAAAAGCTGGAGAAGCAGAGGAGGCAAGGCATTATATAATATAGAAAATTGGAATAATAACACACTATTGGACAGACGGTCCTTGAAAGCATTTATAGAGTTGTGTCGCTGTTTCACGAATGGTGGGGGGAAAAAGAAATCCTTTTCACGCAATGTGAAGGTGTTTGAGGTGAAGTCGGCATGCTCTTACAAGATCCATCTATCCATATGCTTGATAGTCTCTTTTCCTACTGCACATACATTTAGGCTGCTGAATGACGTGCAGGGAAATGTTCTTACATCTCTCGGTCATTAGTAAGACAAGATTTGCCTCATGAACAATTTAAACTATCCCCCTACTCACTTCATTATTATACTGGCCCTTGCCAAACTCCCCCTGAAAAACATGTCTTTTTATTACTTCACCACACATTTAAAATAAGACCATTTCATATTATCAAATACAGAAAGACTAGAGCTCAGCTGATACAGCAACTTTAAAACTGATACTGATATTTGGTGAGTTAAAAATCTGATATTCTGATAAATAACATTTAGTCTAGTTATTTATTTACTCACTGACACTCTGCCCAACTCTACTTGGTTGCCTTTTTTGTGGTGTTCCAAGCACACATTGCTAACAGGGAAGTTGCAGAGTGCCCTCTGGTGGACAGACTTTGGAGCATCAAAAATCGTAGCACGAGCTGAAGGGTGTTTCTCCTGTTATCGCCCGATAAATTTCATTTATCTTCCTTTATAAATCCATACTGATATATTGGCCGATAAGTCAGTCAGGCTCTAAAAATAACATCCTAAATATTTGTTGTATCTTTAGGCATCAGTTTACTGACATATACTTACATCGGTACGTCTTGTGTGTGTTTGATGAAACAAAGTCAAACAATAATCCAAGAATAAATCAGGGCAATGGGGATGATAATGTTTGCTCCTGACCTGACCCAAGGGTGAAAACAGCTTCTTAACCTAGACGTGTGACTGAACTTATCAAAGGCGGCTCAAAGTGTTGAGCCAAAAATATCCTGATTCTTACACCATTGTCAAGACTTCACAGAAACACGCACAGTCCTTGTGCTGCATGTGCATATGATGCTGGCTCAGGCTCTGATGAAAGCCACTGCTGGGAGGTTTACAGAGAGGAAGGGGAAAGGGCAAGGGAAGGAGGGTGCGTGGAAAGAGTGAGCGTCTGCACGTGTGGTGAAGGCTGGTCTTGCATTCAAGCCCTTGGGAAAGGAACAGTCTTTGCCTAAGGCTAGTGCTGGATGCTCAGAGAGGGTGAGAGGATGGTGAGGAAAGAAAACGCTCCCTCTCTCTTCTTCTTTCTCAGCAATAGTCACCAAGTGGGAAGTGGTACTGACAGTTGTGCAAGTGGCATGTGCCCTCTCTGCCACAGGCTCAGGCCACACTGGGCAGCAGGGACAGCTAGTTCCCCCGGGCTGGCATTAACCAAGCAGGACCTGTTTCAGGCAGTGACCACAGCCTGTGGCATCAAAACCAGGATAAAGAAAGGAAAATTACTTTGAGGGAAAGAAGAGAGGCAGACAGGAAAAAATAGATGTGAAGAGCTGGAGGGTTAGAGAGGAGGGAAAAAAAAAACAGTGAGGCAAAGGTTCTTGAGTAGAGAGCAGATAGTATAAAGGAGTGATTTAGTCATTTAGCTGATGCTCCTCTTTCCAGAGCAGTTTTCAAAGAAAGAGCACATGGAGACTGGTGGACACATCGACTGCTTTCACGTTTCATACCCATGAACTTTGTTTCCTTTTAACAAACCAGAGGCAGATTTCATGGACACTGCACACTCTGATGTGTACTCCTGTTCTTTTATCTCTTCATCCCTTTATCCTACTCCTCTAGTTGTTTTACTGAATCCTGAGAGACTTAACTGGCCAGCCTTTTAGTTTACTCAGCTGGAGATCCATCCTCCCCTGGTGCATCTATAGCTCGCATTCTTAGAAGCCTTTCAGCTTCAGATACTTGTTGTAGTGCTGAGACCCCCCCCCCCAAACAAGGGGCAGCTGTTACTGTCTAGAAGCAGAAGATGTTAAAGAAGCAGATACTGAGGCAGAAATATGTGCAAAAAAGGTGGAATTTATTTATTAAGTCTTAATGTAAGAAAAAGAAAAAAAGGTAATTGACTAGGGAATCTGACCAAATACAAAGGAACTAAAATAAAACTTGATAAAATACCACCTCCTCTTTCCTCCACTTCTCAATCCCATGGACCATACCATTTACACAGGTAAGGAAGGGGCGGTCAGCATGAACATCTAAGGTTCAGCCAGGCTGCACTATGTTCAGCCTATTTATATCTATCGCTCATGTCCAGTTGTAGCTTGTTTAACGTCTCTGTAATTTCTTCTCGTCATATTTATGTTCTGCTTGTGTGTATATATGCCTATTCAAAAAACTTTCTTTTTTGTATTGAGAGAGCAAAATGAACCAGAAACTTGTTAAAATAAAGATGATTCTGATTCTGATCAAAACAAACAACAATATAAAATGGCACGAGACTGACAATCCTGTACCACAAAAGTGAGTTCAACATGCCCAGGGTTTCTTTCTGTAGGATAGGATACACTTACCCTAACATCAGCAATCAGGATAAGTAGCCACACAAAGCTGGTTATCAACTCAATAAGTCAACCCAGGGTTTGCCCTGCATGCTCACATGAAAGGCGTGGCATTGGCACCATCTGACCAATCACATTTATGGATAAATGTATTAGCAGGCATGCAGTTAATGGGAGTTAAGTTAATTGGTGAATGGACTCTAAATGGACCATAGCTGTGAATGTAAATGGGAATAGTTGTCTGTCTCTGTGTCAGACCTGTGTCAGGCTGGCAACCTGTCCCTGCCTCTCACCCATGGCAGCTGGGATAGGCTCCAGCCCCCCCCCCAAGCAACCCTGATAAGGTTATGCAGGACAGAATGGATGGATGGACGGATGTATCAGCAGAAGAGCGGTTGATTTTACAAAGAAAGATAGAACTATACTATGGGGAAAATAGATTAAACACACCGAAAGCAACACAGCTGCTGCAGATCAAATCAGTCGAGTGTGCTTGAGAAGAAAAGCACTATAGAGTAATATAGTATCAAAAGTGTGTTCTTTAGTCAGTAAGACTGGAAAAGATCTTCTATATTAATCAAGTTTAGCGCATTTAAAGCCAGAAAAGAAAGCACAAATGCCGACTGTGTTAGATGACAGACTTATCAATATCAAAGCTCTATCACCAAGACACGGGAGAATCTGATGGATTATAATCAAGTATTTGATTCAATTCATGTTTAAAAGACACTTTTATTTTTTATTCCTTCAGTTGCAGCCTTGGTGAATTTTAACAGTTGGAGACTAACGATGAAATACAAAACAGAATTAAATGTTTAATCTATGTCCAAATTTGATAAAAGGTCAGCAAGTACAGTCTAGATGTCTTGTTTTAGGATAATATATTAATGTTGATAGAACAATAAAACCATTGTAAAATCTTTTGCTGCCAACAGAAAAAAAACAAGGAATAAAGTTGCCTTTTAAATATCTATATTTATGTTTGAAACTTCAGAGCCCCCCCCCCCGTACTATCTGCCAGTAACATTGACACTATTTTCCAGAGAATCGATTGGTCAGTAGGCAGCAATTTCATACCTGTTGATCTAATCTGGAAGCTAACCTAATCCAGAACAGTTTTGGTTCATAGCATAAGTTAGTATGGCGTTATGAAATGAACAATAGTACTGTTAACTCTGAAGTTACCTGGATAAGATGAAATCCTGCTTTGTATTACAGGCTCCTGGTTTAAACTCTCCCCTCCTGCTCCCACACCCTGTTTACTCACTGCTCAAAACTAAACCATGCAGGCCTGTGTTTTCACTACTACTACTAATTACCACCCAATTCCATTTTGTGTGCACTTTTATTCTGAAACCTAAAAACAATTTGTGGCCATGAAGGTAAAGGAATGTGTTTGCTGTACCTTTGCCTCCCTTTTTAAAAAACTTTGGCTGATTTTCCTTTTATCCCAACAGCTGATAAGGCATGCCCAGGCAGTGCATTCATCTGACAGGCTCACACACCACCACACACTTGACCTTCGGGTGGTGCATGTGCAAAAGGGTGGGTACTGCTCAGTGCTCATAAAGCTACATTGTCATCATTGATAAACCTCCCAAATCTCAGCCTGAGGAAGATTCACTGTGATCATACTTAATAAATGCAAATAGATGACATTGAGCTGGACACTGTATCCGACATTGACATTTCTGCACTCGTCCATGAATGGTGGGATTTAATTTTTTGGTTTATGTATGATCTGTAGCTCTTGTTGCTAGTGTGTGATATTGATCCTGAAAGTGGAGATGCTCCTGCATTGTGCCCTTGCTTTGTACTCTGAATGCAGCAGCAAGATGCTGTTGAAGTTTGTGGAAATGGCAACTGCCCTGAAAGTGAGAGCAGAGCCACATTTCTGAGGTTAAGATGCAGTTGTGTTTTGAGCTGAATGGTATCATTACCGTCCTGACATGCTGATGTTTAGCAGCCAGTGCTTAATATTTATACATAAACTTTATGGTAATGCCAAAGTCATTGTAAAGTACAAGACAAATGAAACTTTTGATCTGATGATTTCACTAAATGAAGTAAGGACGTAACCCAAGTTATTACAATTCGTCTTGTGGGGACTCAATGTGTGAATCAAATGTCAAGACAATCGACTGAACAGTGTTTGAGCCAATTCACGTGAATCCATAAATGTCAACCTCATGGTGGCACCAGAGGAAAAGTCAGGGGATCACCGATGCCAGCAGAAAACTTACATTTCCATCTGTTAATATGATATATTTCAGTGTGGTCAGGGACACCTAAGGTCTTGCTAAAAAACAATATCGTCCATAATAAAAGCTGAAGAAGAAACTTGTTACTTGGTTTAAAAATGCCTCAGCTATGTGCACACATTGCAATATCCTCACTCCATATTCTTTCAATAGCTTGTCCAAATGTGTTTTCAGGTATTTTTTTCAGGGCCTTCAGCCTACTCTGTGAAAAGCTCTAAAACAAGTCAGCCCTGAAAAGTGAAGGTGAATGGTGGGGGGAGATGTGAGCCTTCAAGTACAGCACTACCCAGCCTTCAGGCTCAGCTGTATTTGCTTTTTTCTGCATATGTTTCTTCAAGTATTTATTAAATACTATTATACCAAATATTATGAGTATAATGTTAAAATATTAATTTTTTATTATTAAGTATTATTATTATTTATAGTTATTTAGTTTGAGGCTTTTTACAGTATCTGTCACGATTTGCAGAGTGAAGTTATGTGGAACCAGATGCAGAAAACAAAGTGAGCTATTTATTAAGGCTGATTAAATTTCAAAAGAAACAAAAGACTGAACAAGGAATACAGGGAATACACAAACAGGAACAAGCAGGAAACATACAAGTCGACTAGACAGAACAACAACAAAGAACAAAAGTAAACTGAGGTTTTAAATATAGAGGAAGAGGAAACGTGGGGAACTAAACACAGCTGAAACTAATCAAGGATGACAAGACAAGGGAAGTAAAACAGGAACAAGACACAGAAGACAACAGCTACCAAAATAAAACAGGAAGTAATAAGACAGATAAATGTTAACACAGAAATAAATCTAATTAAAAGTCAAACCACAAACAGAAACTAGATCGCAAAAGGTAGCAAAACTAAAACTAAGAAACCTAAAGACTAAACTGAGAAAATAATCATAAAGAAACCAACCACGAAATATCTGCTACACAAACACAGTGACTCCAAATATAATACAAAATAAATAGAGAAAAGAAAAACAGGAGGGTCAGTGAGAACTCACTCTAACCCGATTCGTATCCAATCAGTCTTTTTTCTATAATTATTTTAGCTTCACAGCACAACACTGTACGAATCGACCCCTCCAGGTATTACATGTTTATTGGACAGCACTGTTGGAGTTTCCTCCGCAGCTGAAGAGTAAACTACAACACACTGTGGAAATAAGATAAAATGTAAAATACAAAAATGTAAAATACATCCAGAGTAATACTTATAGATCCTTCTCAGTCAAATCTCCGTGGGACTATCTTCTAAAGGATAAAATCCTGCTTCAAGTTTATATTATTTGTAAAGGCAATAAACATTAAACACTCAGCCAATCAGTATTACTTCATTCAACTCACTCGCTGTTCTGATGTTGCAGTGTGATGTAAGGCTGCATGAACTCCATTTTGTCACTGAATTGGCAAAAAGACAGGAAGTCTAATTTGGGATTGTGTTTCTGGTCATCTGATGAATATACAGTCAATATTTTGTGCCCTTATGAAGGGACATTTCACCCCATAATCAAATTACCATATTTTTCATCTGGTCTGTAGTGCTCTTTATTGATCTACTGTAGACTGCTTTTGGTGTGACTTGCCAAGTTTTGTAGATAGTGGCTGTAGAGATGTCTTCTCTTTAGTATAATGGAACCTGATGGCACTTGCCTTGTGCTGGTCAAAGTGCCCCAAAAATACATTAGGAAAAACTCAGCAGCTGCGCCTCGTTCCAGAAATCAAGACCCAGTAATTCAACTAAGAAAACCTCAGTGTGTTTCATAGTTTTTTCACTCTATTCTCCCAACCAAAGGAAGTATGCATATAGCTAATACTGCAGGTTAAGTGAGGAGGGGGCTTATATCAAGAGGCTCAAAAGTAATTAGACAAACTAACATAATTTTAAATATCAGGATTCATTTTAATACTTGGATGAAACTCACTTGTAGTCTATGACTGCCTAAAGTCTAGAATCCATGGACCCTTGAGATGCTCTATCACCTTGCTGCAAACACACTTTGACAATGACACTTGCATCTCTTTGTCATGAAATAAACCCACCTAAACCTACCAGTTTATCAGTTAACTGCTAAATTCCCTTTGAAATGTGTGAAAATGTCTGTAATTCCTGCACAGTTTAAATTTTTTTGTAAAACCCCTTGAATTTATGCTGAAAGTCTGCACTTCAATCACATCTTGTGATTATTTGATTTAAAATTCTCTGCCTTGCCCAGAAACAACTTACCCTAATGTTTTGCTTACATCTTATCATATTTACACCATGAGCATCTTCCCTGCTCCCTGCTTCTTTTTGTGCAGTAATATGGTTGGTGGTTTAGTCTCATAAGTGAGAAGAAACTACTCACAAGTTTAGATTATTTTGAGCAATCTGGCCAGGATTTATTGAAAGACACTGCTGCTCATTTTGTTTCCACATGCAATGTCGTCTCTCTTTTTCTTGGACTCTTTGAGCCTCTTTGAGGCATTTAATGCCATTATATTTGTGACAATGCAGACATTTATAGAGCGAATATCTCCAAAACTGGGTAATTCACACTAAAAATTCTAGATGTATAAATAGCACTACGGGTCAGAGAAACAAAATCTGAATTTAATTTTGGGGTGAACTACCTCTTTAACTCCAGCTTTGGTCTCCATAAACTCCCAAGAAAAATAAGTGGGGCTTTAACTGCTATAAGTTCTACATTATTCACCACATCTACTTGAGCTTTCTGAACTTATTACAGACCTGACTCTACTGAATTGGCAGCAGCTGTCTACAGTTTTATCTGGATGAGTGCATCCATATGGTACACAACATGTTTGGTCTAAGAAGCTAAAGCAATATCCTAAAAGAAGCTATAGGCTGTATAGTAGAGCCAAGCCGACACTGGATTCTTGGGGCAAGTGCAGATGCCAGCTCTGATATAAATTTCTTTGTCGGTAATAAATTCAGACTGATATATCAGCCAGTATTCTTTGTGTACAAACACTGTATTTCACTAACAAGTAATCAACTTAAGATGAACATTCTTTGTATTTGACACGTCTTAAGTAAAGCAAATATTATTATTTCGCATTTTTTGTTCTGGTTGGGTGGAAAATGTTACTGTCGAGCTGGCAACTTAAATATTTTAGTGTAAGTGCAAGTGTGAACCGAGTTAAATTTGGAGTGCAGAATTCAGTGTCTGAAAGTTTTCTTTTCTTAACTGGCAGTTTAATGATATATGCAGAACACTTCACTTCACATTTCATAGCAGCCAAAATAGCTCGGCTAGAGTGCAGAAAATATTTCAAGAGAAATCTGCAGCATCCAATCGTAAAGTTGAACTATCTTCAATTAAAAAGTCAGTACTTTAACTTTTGGTGCATAATTAAAGACCTATACACATAACCATTCAGTGAAGCACACATTGATCTCTTTTATCACATCCAGCCAGATGCTGACAAACAGCTGTAATCTTCTAATACTGTGTTGGCTGACACAGTCCATCCTCAAAAACCACTATTTTCAACTGCTCTATTTTCAGTTTTCTTATAATGCTATTACTCTGAGAGGACAAAGATAAGCTTCACATTGTGAGCGTGACAGCGGGACACAGAGAAAGACAGAGAGAAAAAACAAAAGCAGAAGAAGAAGAAGAAGAAGAGAGATGCAATAGAGATGAAGGTGGCATCGTGTCTGTGGAGGAGCATCCTGCTGTGAGTATGCAACCCTGTGTGTTTATAATTATATTGTGCATTTGTGCCCACTTCTCTGAATGCAAATGCATCTGTTTATAGGATTGCAATATATTTTCTTTTGGAGTTAATCTGCCATCTCTTATGTTCATTTCAGCTGTTAAGAAACATGAAAGTGACATTTTGGGTTTGTGTGACTGATGGAGCTAATCTGTGCTAAGAGAGAAGATGTCAGGGAGAGATAAAGGTCCTGTGTTTAGTTAGCTTCATTATTTTGATGGTATATCATTATGCATTGCATTTAGCTGTTATGATTCTTTACCAACCACAGACAGATGAGGGTTCATTGCTGTAGCTGTCATTTGTTAATAGTCTGATCATCACTTCACCGGGTAATCAAACAAAGTTCAGTGCAAACAACCTCCGGAGCAGACGATAAATTCAGCTAATAGTCCCGTCTTAAGTCATCTTTCTGTCGAGCTGTCAAACGAATATTCTTCTCCCAGATTTGATTTCAGCCAACATCCACAGAAATGTCATTAGTGAACTTCAGCTAGTCATTAAAAGCTGACTGAAGTGCTTCAAAAGGTTAATTTATTTGCTAATCAGACTCCCTCTCCTGAATAATTATAATAAATCACCTCTTCCATGAAGGACTTCAACGTCACTTGCATTCGAGATACTTGACTGTGCCACTACCGTCTCCAGTAGTGGCATAAATAATACATATTCAACACATAAAAGTGCATATCTGTGTGCAGACGCGGACGTGAATGTGTCGTGCAGTTTGAGTGTAAACCTGACAGATGGCAGACTCTGTTCTCTACTCATGAATAAAAATAATTTAGTCTGGTTTGGGTTTAATAAATTGCCTTCCTTTGCAGAAAATGTAAAAAGAAAAAAAAGTTCCATTATCAAGGATAACCACACATTTTAATGGTGAGAAAATCACAGGCAGCGCTCAACTGTCCACACATACCTGTTGTAAATGTCGTCGTCTTCTCCTCCCCAGCCCCAGTACTCGTTCGGGAAGCCGTTGATCTTCAGAAACTGTTTTTTACTGAGACCCGAAACACCTCCAAAGTAACCTGCGTAGGGCAGCCTGCACGACAAGAGAAAGGAGGAGATGGTACGCTTGAGGCAAGAATATACTATTACATTTTAGAGGCTTCACATGCATATTTGAAATGCATATATTACCTCGATTAAATTACATAAACAAACAAGACCAGTCAGAAAGACTGACGGTGGCAAAATGTTACATTCAGCATCAAAGGGCTGTATTTTGACAAAATTCACTGCGCTGCTTTATGGCACGAAGATTATTTGTATGGGAAAAAAAAAAGTCTAATAAGAGCTCAAGATCTCAGTGACTTAGACAGCTGTGTGTATGTGCATGTTCTCATTGCTGTTAATTTCAGCGAGTTGACAGCGAGTCCTGGGCGGCATCAATACATGATAATGTGATGCATTAAGAGGAGTTTTCAAACGCCCCTTAAGAGACACACAATGTACATTTGAATAAAATTTTTTCAGTTTGTTTCAGACTATGAGAGCTTTTCTTACCGTGTCTTGTCTTAGATGGTCTCTAAGTGGATAATTTAATGGGAGTCTTTTTACAGTAAGTGGATAATCCGCATCCGTATATAATCCACTCAGGCAACATGAAATGACCGAGTGTAAAGACGGGTGGTAATATTTCTGCAGATAAAGACCTCTGCAGCTTCTTTAATAGTGATTCTAGCTATAGTGCTAGTTATAGCTATAGAGGCACCGTCACTTTATTAGGTACACCTGTGTAATTGCTTGTTAACACAAATATGTAATCAGACAACCTGCTGAAGTTCTGAGAATGAGAATGTGGAAGAAAGGTAAATTAAGTGACTTAGAACGTGGCATGGTGGTTGGTGGAACACAGGCTGCTCTGAGTATTTCAGAAACTGCTGATCTACTGGGATTTTCCCACACAACCATCTTTAGTGTTAACAGACAATGGTTTGAAAAAGAGAAAACGTCCAGTGAGCAGCAGGTCTCTGGGTGAAAATGCCTTATTGATGTCAGAGGAGCATGGTCCAATTGTTTTGAGCAGATTAACTCAAATAACCACTTGTTACAGCCAAGGTACGCAGAAGACTGAAGTCTGAATGCACAACATGATGAAAATTGAAGCAGATGTTCTGCAGCAGCAGAAGACTGGGTCTCACATTCAGATGGTGGAGTCAGAGTTAGGTGTAAAACACATAAAAGTATAGATCCATCCTGAATTGTATCAATGGTTCAACCTGGTGGTGGTGGTGGTGTAATGGTGTGGGAATATTTTCTTGGCACACTTTGGATCTCTAAAGGATTATGTATTATATATACCAGCTGAGCATCGCCACGGCCTACCTGAGTGTCGTTGGTGACAATTTTCATCCCTTTATGACCACAGTGTGCCCATCTTCCGATGTCTGCTTCTAGCCACATAGCATGCCATGGCCATAAAGTTCAAATCATCTCAATTATCCCTTGTTGAAGTCATGCCTCGAAGAATTAAGCCTAAAGGTAAAAGGGGGTCCAACCCGGTACTAGCAAGTTGTACCTAATAAAGTAGCCAGTGTTTGTATGTTTGTTTGTGTGTGTATATACATATATATATATATATATATATGTATGTGTGTGTGTGTGTGTGTGTGTGTGTAGACAGTTGATAGGGGAGCCAAACAGGGTTTTATTTTTCCTCAAAAGACATGAGAATAGTACAGCGGACATTGGCTGGAAATGTTATGACAGGTGCCTGGAGTCTAACCAAATGGCAATGTGTGTGTGTGTCTGTGGATTCTACAGTGTTGTACAACTTATGACAGCTCCCTGTTGAAAGATGAGAAGTGAAAACTAATGAGACTTTATGTTTCAACACAAGTTCTCCCAGCAACAATATGGTCAGGTGTGTGTGCTTAGAAAGGACACATGTTGAGGGAAAAGAAAAAGAAAAGCAAGAAATTCAGAGTAAGGGAGAGCCGAAATGTTTCTTCGTGAACTGCATGTTTTTCTTGAGGAGTTAAGTTTATTAAATCTTCCTACAAAGACAACAAAACTCTGGGGACAGTTCTGCCACTTCTTTTTTAAATTACACTGACTCGACAACTTCACACGATACCATCAGCAGACTCTAGTCAGTATGGCTTCCCTACTTCCATCATAATAACTCATCTTATTTCCAGTCCATACGCTCCCCTTCCTCTTCCATACCTCACCCTGCACTGGCTCTCATCACTCATACTTTGGAATCTCCTACTTTGATCTTTACACATAATCACATAGATTCTTGCCAGCACAGCATTTTCTGTTCAGCTCCTCACTGACTGTGGCGACAAAGGTACGACTTGGAAGTATGCTGACACCCATAAATGGTAGCAGCTGTCACCCCACGTAGCAAAGCACCAGCTGATCGTGTCGGCCCCGGTTGGTCACACAGTGCTGCTGGTTGTGTTAGCATTAGCAAGCCTAATGAGTGCCGACGGGAAAATGACATTGTAAATGAACAAGATTAATTCCTCTTCAGTGGCAGTAAACACAACACGTCTGCGTACCAATAACTCTGGGGCTGTGACATGAAAACATGCAGAAACACACATCAGTAATCAGAGCTCACAGTCACAGCGATTCTCTCAAAAGGCCATAAATGTTTTTCTAATGACTTCAAAAACTCCAGACTCCTTGTCTGACCTGAGCTTCTTCTGGATCTGATCAGCAGCACTATGGCTCTCTACATTACACTGAGAGGCAGGTCTCCTGAATCCTTATACAACATATCCATGAAGCCAAGATCATTACAAACTAGTCTTTTAATACTCTGGGAGAAGTGGTTTAAGCAAAGATCAAAATGAAAAATTGTAGATTAAAGTTTCTGAAAGTTTTCTCATCATGCAAAAATCCATCCATCCATTTTCTTAACCACTTCAGGTTAAGCGGGTGCAAAAGCCTATTTCAACTCTCATAGGATAAAAGGTGGGGTACACCCTGCACAGTCTACCATCTCTGGCTAACACAGAGAGAAACACAACCATTCACGCTCACATTCACACCTACAGCCAATTTAGAGCCACCAATTAACTGAACATGCATGTCTTTAGACTGTGGGAGGAAGTCAGAGTATTAAGAGAGATCCCACACAGACTATGCAGCTCCACACAGAAGGGGTCAACTGTCCAATGAATTCAAACCCTGGATCCCCTTGTTGTGCTGTGTAGCACTGTGCACCCGAGTTCCTTATTCAGTTACTAATTAATGTTAGGGTGAAATAATTAAGCTTTAAAACTAGGATTCAAGGAGCTTTAATGTGTGAAGTTGTCATGAAATAGGTGCGCTAATAAACCTTCAGGATTTGAGCAGTGTATTTAAATAAACAAGCATGATTGTAGTTTCTTTAAATATACTGTGGCACACTCATAATGTTCCCATCCACTAAAAAAATAAGTTTGTGAGATTTTCCATATTTCTGCATGAATATGAACTAAAACATCCTCCAATGAGATGAAACCAAGAAGAGCTAAATTTAAAATAAATAAATATTTTCTTGGAAGTCAATAAAGACCCAATATTGCTCATCTGTGAGTGAGGGAAACTATGTAAACCTTTGGAATCAGCAGTAATTTGGAAACAAAAACAATGTTTTTATCTATGAAAAGACAATCAGATGTGTGTGAAAGACAGAACTATTAAAGCCTGATCCTGAATGGTGCAAATGAGGACCACCAAAAAAGAGCTGTTAATGCTCAGGAACCTGGGAAAGTTTACAAAACTATCTAAAAGAAGTTTGGAATCCACCAATCTACAATCAGACAAACTTTTTGCAAATGAAGGAATCTAAAACCCCAACACAGGAGGGTCAGCCAACAAAGATTATACACCTTGCCTATAATAATAATCTGCAATGTCACAAAGGAACCCAGGATAATTTCTAAGTAATTAAAGACCTGTCTTACAATTCATGAGTCCACCAGCATTTAAAAAAATGAAGAACAGTGTGCATGGCAGAGCTAAAGGAGAAAGCCACTGCTCATCAAAGAGAAATTAATTAGAAATTAATTTGGAATTACAACAGCAATTAATTTCAAGAGATAGTGAAGTGACATCCCACACTTCATGTGAGGAAACAGCGCCTGGGTTGTGGTCCTGGCTTTTACACTACGGAATTTTGAGTTTCGGACTTATTATTAAATATATTCTGTTTGATTCCTTGTAAGCTTATTGCTTATAATGTAGCTTTTTGTTTTTCCGTAGTATTTACCTCTAGTGCTTAGTTGCCCTTGCTATTTGTAGTTGAGTTTAGCTGTTCCTCAGGTTTTTATTTCCTTTTATTCATTAGCCTTTACGGTTTCTTATTTCTAGGTATTGATTGTTCCAGTATTTCCTTGTATCGTGTGCTCTCAGTTCCCATTAGGTTTTGAGTCTTGGTTACAGTCTGTCTTCTATGAGCTCTTGTTCTATATTCTGTGTTTTCAGTTATTCCCTTCCTATAAGTAATTTGTCTCTTATATTTAGTTTTACTTCTTTGTCTTGTTTAGAGACAAGGAGGTTTCAGTTTCAATTTCAGCTGTGTCTCATCATCACCCGCCTGTGTCCATATCCCCTGGTTACCTCATGTCTGTATTTCAGCCCTCAGTTCATGGCTGTGTTATACTGTGTATTTTCTTTTTTGCCTGTTCCTGTCTGGCAACCTTAGTTATTCGTTGAATACCTAGTGTTCTGTATTTCTTTTGGACTTTGTTTGCGTCTGTTTCTGAAGTTATTGTTTTGCATCTAATCAACCTTAATAAAGGCTTGCTTTTTATTTTTACAAGTTTACCAGCGATGTCTGTATTTTCGTCCCTCACTCCACACCACATACGGTGAACTGATCATTGGTTACCATAAATTTCCTTGCAGTTTACATCTGATATAAAATGCAAAGGGTCGCATAAAATTGTTATATATACTTATTACTTTGTTAAATCAGGTTCTCTTTTTCTACCTAAAGAATTTAGTGAAACTCTGATATGTCAGGTCATTTTATGCAGAAATATGAAAAAGCTTAAAGAACCTTTGAGCCTTTTTCTTAGAGCTCTAACACATAATTTGCACAATGCGTTATGAAATGGACTTCAAGGTGACACACTCTGCTCAGAGAGCTGTTTGGTGTTTTGAGGTGCTAAGGTAATGGAGTAGCACTTAATGTGACCTGACTTTCACTGTTAGTGTTTTCACCGTTTCCACCATTTATCAGAAACATCTACTCCTTTTACATTTTGAAATGACTGAAGTTGCCTTCATAAAATGACAGGGCCAAAATACTAAAATGTACTCTAAAAATGTACTCAAAAGTCATTGGAGTCTACGGCATTTTTTCTTGCACTGCTTAGAAGTTTATAAACTTTTTAGATGCTTAAATCTGAAGTACTGAACAAATAAGTTGATAGGCTTATTCAGACCACGCTGACCTTGGAACCAGTTTTCTTCAACAATCTGATTTTAACATAGGTAATTAACCACAATCAATTCTCTGACCTTCCAGTCACTCTCACCTCCAGGCTTTCCTTTCACTGTACGCTCTTTTCTTTATTTCAGAGGAGCCAGAAAACCTGATGAAACCATTTTAAGTCTTTACTGATTAATTGCTATTAAGAAATGTAAACTTCAGCCCTTCTTACCACCTGCACTGTATTTGTTGCCAGATAGCATTAGCTTATTGAGCACTATATCAGGGACCTGCAGAAGCCCCTGAGGGTTTTCAGAAGGATAACTCTTGTGGACTGACAGCTTTTGGATGGTCAGGTCACATCACTGGCCATGTTTAGACCATTCATCAATACTTCCTGTACTTTTAGATAATTGAGGGCAGGTGTGGTGTCATTATGCAAAAAGATGCTTAAACAGGACCCAGCCATTCAGGGCTTTGAACCTCTTCGGGTTATCCTGCATTTTAAATTAGAAACGTAGAGCCGAATGAAACACATCAGTTAGATTAATCAGTTATTCTAACTGTGAAAGTGACCTGTCCTAGGTGTACCTGCATTCTGCCTTATGACACCTGGCTCTAGTCCCCCCAAAACACAAAGGCCCTAGTCACACAGGCCAACAGACTGGTCTGCACCCCTGTTAACCTTTGATAACTATGGTAAATGGTTGTTCTCCAACTGGTTAGCAAGTAGTTGCTACAGGTTGCCAGCAGTTTTGGGGAGTGTTAGAATCAAATCACTTGAAATGTTTTAATGCTGTGCTTTATTTAATTCAATATTAGTTGTATATTAATTCTATATTAATTTATATTAATCAAATGTCATATAATCATAGAGTGTAGTATTAAGTGGACATGGCCCCTGCATATTAAAGGCATTAGGATGTGTGTCTTTCAGTTCTAGAGGAGTGTGAACTTTCACCTAGTTCTGCCTGCAGGATGGGGCAGGAGAAGAGATAACGGGAACTGGTTCAACTGGTGAGCTTCTGAGAGACTGTGAGTCTAGCTTGGAAGGTTATTGCAATGCTTTGTTTAGACTGAGAATAAGATAACAAGTATAAAAAGGTTTGTCTGTGACCACCATTTTGAGATCTGTGACAACGTGGCTATTGAACGCATCTCCCTCCATGGAGAATTTGTTTTTTGTGTGTCGGCATTTGATAATAAATATTTTTGTTA
>VVHJ01045163.1:0-16809 GCA_015107715.1 Tylochromis polylepis | reverse complement strand
AGATTGAAAACATCTCAAACGCGGGCAGCGTTTCGGTCGAGGGATTCAGTGAAAATAAGGTAGTAAAGTAAAGAATACTGCTGTATTCTGAGTTTAGATAGACCCTCACCAGTAAGGGTTAGTTACGACACTGCCAGGCTGCGGTTTGACTGGTAAAAACGACTAGCAGTGCTCCCGCATTTAAACGAGCAGCGCTCACGTTTCGCTTCGAGACAGGTGACATGTTACCATTATTATTATTATTATTATAATTATTCCTGTTTTAATAACACAGAAGCGACCCTAGCTCACCTGACATAGCATATTCACCTATTTTTCTTTCACAGAAATAATATGAAAAAAGTGACCTTGTCGAGTTTTGGGTTACAACTCATAATCAGTAACACAATTTTAAGCACAGTCTACATTTTTACTAAGTTGAAAATAACAAAAAACAAACAACTCAGTGTGTATATAAAGTTCAACGCATTTAAGGTTGATCAGTGTAGTTTGGTAAAACAGAGCCCAGCTGTGTCCTGTTTGCTGTGCATGAGTCTGTAGCTACTAGGATATGAAAAATATTAAATACTTAGCAACTGTAACCCTGCAGACTTTTTTTTTCACTAAACATAAACAAAGGTGCTGATTTAGTTTAGTTAATTTTAACTAATTTTTTTTTTAATGTACAAGATACAAAAGGGGCAGATCCAGGACACGCTGGAGAGATTATATCTCTCGGCTGGCCTGGGAACGCCTCGGTGTTCCCCCGGACAAGCTGGAGGAGGAGGAGGAGGAGGAGGTGGCTGGGGAGAGGGAGGTCTGGGCTTTTCTGCTTAGGCTGCTGCCCCCGCGACCCGGCCCCGGATAAGCAGAAGAAGATGGATGGATGGATGATACAAAAGGGGGTTTATAAATCCCCACCTAGTATAGTTAACAAAAACTAAAATAAAAGTAGGCCTGAAAAAAGTTTTAGCTGACTAAAATAAAAATACAGTCTAGACTTTTTAAAAACACATACGTACAATAAGGTGCTGAAAATATTATTGATATGATGACGTCAGTAGCAGCAGATTTGTGTGTTGTACCTCCATGATGTACAGCTACAACAGGTAGTTGTAGCTCAGGAGGTAGATGTATGTAGGTATGATGTATGAATGTATGTCAATGTTAGACAGAAAGCACTTGCAGAAAGAAGCGCTTGTTTGAATGGGTGAATGAGGCATGTTGTATAAAGCACTTTGACTGCTCCAGTAGAGGAGAAAAGCACTATATAAGTCCATTTACCACATCTAAGATGCTCTGTTGAATTGAGATCTGGTGAGTGCGGAGGCCATTTGAGTACTCACTGTCATGTTGAAGAAACCAGTTTGAAATGATTTGAGCCTTGTGGCATGGTGAGTTATCCTGCTCGAAGGAGCAGGATAACTGCTCTTTAGCCATGTCCAGCTTCTGATGGTTGACTGTGTCTCAGTGATCAATTGGTAATAAACTGACCAAAGTGTGCCAAGAAAATATCCCCCATTACCAGTCTGAACCATTGATACAACGCAGAATGGATCCATACTTTTATGTACTTTGAGTAGAAAAGCATTTACAATATCACCCAAGTGTCACAGCAGTGATTGAGACTCATCAGACCAGTCCAGTTTTGGTGAACCTGTGAGAATCGTAGCCTCAGTTTCCTGTTCTTAGCTGACAGGAGTGGCACCAGGTGTGGTCTTCCGCTGCTGTAACTCATCTGCTTCAGAGTTCAACATGTTGTGCATTTAGAAATGCTCTTCTGCATACCTTGGCTGGTTATTTGAGTTACTGTTGTCTTCCTATCAGCTCGAACTGCTGCTCACTGGATATTTTCCTCTTTTTTTTTTTTATAAATCTCAGAGATGCTGATCTTCTGTGGGAAATTTACAGTAGATCAGCAACTTCCGTCTTCCCGATTCGAATGCCTGGTTTTAACTTAATCAGGCTGCCGTGACCACACATACATACTTACATGCACAGAGTTGTTGCTATGTGACTGGCTGATTAGATACTTGCGTTAAAGAACAGTTGAACAGGTGTGCTTAATAAAGCGGCCAGTGATTTGGGGGGGTTTCTGGTTCAAAATAGAAAAACAGTGGGTCTGTGTTGCATTATTAAACAGAACTGACTTATTTTAAGAGATTTTAATTAACACAACATTTATGTTGTGCCTGAGTAAATTGAATCTTGGTTCAAAACTTGTTAAAATATTTTCATTAGAAACCCACTGATTTACCTTTGAAGCTTTAAGACAAAATTAATGTTATTTATCCTAAAAGTTTGGAAATTATTTTGTTAATCAGTTAAAAATCAAGGTAAACCCAGCCTTTAACAAAAATAGTTTAAATGGATATAAAAGTCAAATGAAATAATTAAATATTAAAGCTCAATGAAATAAAATATGAGAATGTTCTAATTGGGTAAATATTCATTTGGAATAAAATAAATACAATAAAGTAATGAAATTGTAAATTTAAATAAAAAAATATGAACTCATAGAATATATTAAAATGACAACATGGTTTATTAAATGTAGTAAAAAGTAGTATAACATCATCATATGTACTGTTGAGACTTTTAATTATCACAGTTGTCATGACTACTTATACATTTAGCGATCATAATCTGATCAATAAAATGATGTTCTTCTTTAAAAGTGATTTTTAAACAACAGTTATTGATGATAATCCCAATCATTCCCTATCCGTTATCCTTCTGATTCCTTCAGTGGAATTATGCACAACATGCAGGAGGACTCGAGCCACAGTCCCAGCTACACCGTGCCATGTGAGGACTATGTTCATGTGGTGGAGTTCAGTCCCTTCGGCTCCGGTACCCCGGCCTCTCTCCTGGCCTATGGTGGAAACCAGTATGTGGTGGTGGGCACCTGCCTCTTCCAGGTTAGAGTCTCACATGTTTTGGTTCACCGAGGGCACATCCCTTTCCTTCTTCTCTGAACATAACTTTGCTCCTACAGGAAGAGGATGTGGAAGTCGAGGGAGTTGAATTCAATGTTCTTCAAGCTTTCCACCATGAACTGCGTGTCGACGCTCTATCCTGGAGCCCTGAGTCTCACCTGGACAGGATACCCACTATCAGGTACTGTTGCCACCTGCATCCAGCATGCTTTGGCCTTTATTTTTTTATATCCAAATCAAATCTTTTTATTAACATCATTCACCTTGTAGTTTGGTGGCTTGTTTAAAACTCTTCATGTAAGCTCTTTCCGAAACATGAATGAAGAAATTGGGAAATTTACTTTGGGAGCTGAAGACATTAAAAATATGGGTGGTCACTTTTGAACTTGATTGAAGTTTCTCATGTGATGTTGTGTGCATATTATTCAAGAGTATGTATTCCCCAACTGGTTGGCAGTGGTTCCCTGATATTTCTGGTTTTCGCTGGGTTAAATCAGTTGCCCCACCCAAAACCTTCTTGTGTATGCTAGTAGATTCCCACAGTTGCCTGTAGTTTTTCACGCGATACAACCACCAGCAGTTCCTGAAGATTGCTGACTCACACTCATAGCGATTGCTTAGGTTGTTAGCAGGTTGCAACAGTTGCCTGTAGTTTTTCCGTGTAGGTCTGCAAATACTTGCCAACTACTAGCCAAGTGACCGTAAAATAAAAATAAAAAGGAATGCAAACTGGAAATGGAAAAAGTTAACGATGTTATTTATTAACAGGTTGGAATATATACACATTTTTCCCCAGCAACAGGTGGTTGCCAGTCTCTAAGCCAGTGTAACTGGTGCCTTATTCACTTGATCCTATGTTGCCACTGCTAACATGGTTATTGGTCATATGTCTGCAAAACCTAAACAAGGTTTTTAAACAAGGGAGTTACAAAAACATTCACCTTCTTGTTCAGTTGTCATGAGGGGGTAAATTAGCTATGGAGACCAAAACAGCTTTCTTGTTCCAGGTTGTAAAGTTTTGCATTTCTGTGGGGGCTTACTTGCTTTTGGAGCAAAGTCAAGTGACCACTGCAACCAATTCTTGATTTCCATGCCTATTCCTACTAAACAGAACAGAAATAGTGAGGTCGCTTTATCTGCAAGTGATCCCTGTGGGCCAAAGGTTCAGCCTTCAGATTGCTCAACACTCCATTTCGTGGCTTTTTTTCTCCTCTTGGATCTATATAATGTAAATGAGATGGCATATCCCTAATATGGTCATCTCAGGCGCAACTGTGTGGGGCAGCCAATCAGAAGAAAAGTGTCTTAAAGGGGGAGGAGCTAAAACAGGACGATGAGAGGATGCACCAAGGTCAAGTACCAGATAAATTCAGATTATTTTTTATTTTTTTAGATTATTTTTATTTTTAAAACACTCAATTTAAAGAAAAAAAATGTAGGTGTAAATTGGCATAACAGCCCCCCTTTAACAGATTATCTTGTTAGCAAAAGCATTTGGTTGGACATCTGTAGCTCACGGGCCTCTTGTTACATGAGACGTCACGATGAGGCAGGATTAGGTCTCCAGCCAACTTTCACTTCCACATTAGACATTTACGTCTTTTAACATAACAGGATGACTGTTCTAAACACCGTTTTTGGGACCAAAAGAAGAGACATTTGCAGAGAAAGCACACCAGCCAGTGAAAGTAGTCATCACCGCCTCTTGCTGTCACACTGCAGATGCCAGGATGTGAGGAAAGTTGTTTCAGGTGGCTTTGGACAGGAGGGAAGTAGCCCAAGCAAAGATTGTTAGAAAGCAAGAGTTTCCGCCTAATTGAAGCGGTGGATGGGAAGGTTTCGCAGTCCCCCTGGAGGTGTTTAGCCTTTCTGTAATTGAAAAGGAAAGGCAGCTGGCCTTCTGTGGTTTACTCCACAGGACCCTCGAGCCAGCCCTGTGACGTGCGCACTTGTTATTGCGCTGATGACTACCCACTCAGGTTCCATTCCTCCCTTCAGGCTGCACGTAGCTGTGCCTTCCAGGAAAAGTACAACGTTCTCACGGGTTTGCCTCAAGCGGGGGCCCAGAGAGAGTAACAGAGAGGGGAGAAGAGGGGACTCGAGGTGCCACCACAGCAGCTTATAATGAGAACAAGCCTGGAGACTATTAAAACCACAGAGTTCCACCGAACACAGATTTTTCAGCCTTGCCTGTCATTTACTATATACAGTGGACAACATGCTGGCATTTATCAGAGAGTTAAAGGCACAAAGAGAAGACGGGGAGAGGGACGTGAGGATGATGTGACAACAAAGACCCCCCTTCTAGGCTCAAACCAGAGAAGCTAAAGTTCGTGTTTGTGACATTGTACCCTCAGGTGCCCTCAGAGATGATTGCAGCTTTGATTACCAGGCAAACAGAAACTGGCATGCATCAGTAAATTACATGCTTATATATTCTGTAGTTTGCACAGAATAGATTTTAAAACCTCAGCTTGGCATCCTAGTTTGCTGCCATACATGGGTATATGTGCAAGCGTGTATTCTTTTTATTAAGTGTATTTTCTAAGTTTCTTTTCAGCAAATAATACAAGTACTCTGACAAATAAATAACTGAGCATCCTATGGATATTGTATAATCCTATAATTCCAACTCTACCAGCTGGAATCCAAGATGGTAATCTTCTACTTAGGAGCTTTCGTTTTTTCAGACAGAGTTATTATAGTTTTGTATTTTCTGATTGTTTTTTATTTTTATTTTATCCTGACATTTTATTTAAATTGGGTTTAATTCAGCCTTGCTTTGTCAGATAAAAAAACTAAACCAGAGTTCTTGCTCATCCACATCAAAAGTAGGCAGCTGAGGTGGTTCAAACATATCTTACCAGAAGGAGATCATGGGGCAGATACATGACGCGCTGGAGAGATTTTATCTCTGGTCTTGGAACGGCTCGGTGTTCCCATGGAAACGTTGGAGGAGGTGGCTGGGAAGAGCGAGGTTTGGGCATCTCTGCTTATACTGCTGCCCAAACGACCCAGACCAGGTTAGGCAGAATAAGTTGTAGTGTTGGTAATGTAAGAAGAGACTGAATAGCATTAAAATGACACTCAACAAGTCTAATATCCATTTAGAGATGAGAAGTGAAAAAAGATAAAGGGCATCATACCTACAGCTCTCCAGGTTGCGTAGAAGTCCAAGGGAAAATGACCCTTAACTTCTCTTGCTCTGTGATCTCATTAAAGACTTCCCTGATTAATTTTTTGGCTCAGTCACTGGTTCCTATTCATATTGAATGAAATGTGAGCTTACTTTGTTTTTTGTTTTTTTAAACCTATGGTTATTTTAAGGAGGATTTTCCAGGGTGTGTTTGCGTACGACAGTCACTGCCAGTGGATGTCAGATCCACACACCCTCCACTGCAACATCGAAAGTGTTGAACTTGATGCTTCATAAGAGAGTGTGATGTCATAGTGGCTTCATCCGTCTTCTATACTGTCTGTGCAAGCAAAATGTCTCTTCAAATGCCCTCAGCTACTGCTTTTTAGTCATAATTTTGCAGAACATGACTATTGCCTGCAGTCTTGTGATGTTGGGACTTAACCAAATTGTAGTGTTAGCATTAATATGTAGCAAAAAGGCCACAACTGGTGTTAATTAGTAAGCTTCAAATGTGGTTATTAGGTGTATTTAACTGTAACCTGACCCATGCTTGCAATATGCTGACTCTCTTCTTTCTAAGATAACTTAATGCTAGATGTAAATCAAGACAAGAGCCATCCATCCACCCATCCACCCAATGCTTATCTGGGTCGGCGGGGGGCAGCTGTCTAAGAAGAGGCATGGTCTGATATCCCTGTGTTGGTGATGTTCCCGAAACACCAAACTAATGTTGTTCCAGGATTAACATTGCAAGTGACCAGTCACATTGTTGTGCTGTTATTGTCTTGCGATGTATCGTTCGGGTGTTATTGAAACACCATCACACCACACACCAAACTGTAACCATAACCCTAACCATGTCCCTAACAGCCCTGTTTTTTGTTTTTTTACATTTTCTTTTTCCTGAGTGGACATTAGCAGCCTTTTTTCCATATCACAGAACTATGACATCATAACATTGTGATTGACCAAGATTAATTATGATGATTCAGGAAGAACGCCAACACGGAGATATCAAGTACACCCTAGGCAGAGAAGCCCAGACCTCCCTGACCACGTCTTCCAGCTCATCTGGGGGTACACTAAGGTGTTTTCAAGCCAGCCGAGAGATGCGATCTCTTGAATGCGTCCTTTGAAAAATGAAGTTCAAGTTTTATTCATGCTGTATCTGAAAGTCTTAGCGTTCGACGACATAGTTCCTGGAATCACAGAGGGGCAGGTCCATATTTCTTCCTTGGGCCACGTCCAACTGGGGCCCCATAGGCTAAGGCCCGACTATCAGGCGCTCTCTCTTGGACCCCTCTCCTCGGGGGCCCTGGTAACCCTATCCTGAGCAGAGTAAACTGGCCCCTTGTTCTCTTGTTCATAGGGGTCGTCTGAATCACTCTTTGTCTGGTCCCTTGCCCAGGACCAATTTGCCTTGTGAAACCCAACTAGGAGCAAATGCCCCCACAACCTAGCTCGTGGGATCAGTGGGGCACAGACCTCTCCACCACAATAAAGCAGGGATTCATAAATGTCATGATTACAAGATGAAAGGGGAAAAAATTCACATATGCATACAGCATATAGACTCTAAATGTTGCTTTTTCTTTTTTTTTAAGTAAAACATTAAGCCAAAATTCTGCATTCATAATTTTGGTCAAGCAGACCCTTCAAAGATGTTCTCACTTTCAAAAACCTATCCAGTTTCAGCCTCTGTGGGGTTAAAATGATGGCACGAGGTAGGGTGAGTTTATGTCAACAAAACTAAAATTCACTGGAGTTTCCCCTTTTTATTTAATGGGAATGGCTTTGACATTTAATTTTAAAAACGGCAAAACGCCAGCGTGTGTGCCATGTTTTACAACAAACACTAATACGTAGGTTGAAAAGGCCTGTCCTAATATAATCTAATCTACTGTAGCAGTAAAATCCTGGAGCACATTAAGGCTGTTTGTAGTGACATCATGCCAAATCCATCTGTGCCTGCGCTTGAAAATGTGTGAACCGCTGTCTGTTTATTCTGGTGATATGTGTGTGTTTTTCTTGTCATAAGTGAGTTAGTGTAATTGTGTGAATAATTGCAGGCGCTGGTATATACGCGGACTGATTAGAGGGAAAGTCCTTTGCCTGACTCTGCACAGGTTTTCTTGAACAGAGGCGTGCACAAATGGCGTGAGGATTCTTATTTTTCTACGTGTTTATCTTAGCTTGCAATCAGAATCTCCCTGGCAGGGTTTCTACTGATCGGCATCCAAGTTTTTACCACACACACACACACACACACACACACACACACACTCATCAAGAGGTGTCATTGTAGGTGGTTGCATGATGTCCTTTGTCATCGGTCTGACTGTTTTGATGCTCACTGTGTTTTTATGTCCTCTCTTTGCAGGTTGTGTACAGCTGCAGCTGACAGAAAGCTACGCCTGCTGACTTCTGATCTCCAGGATAGGCATGAAGTCAAGGTAGTGCAACATCTGGAGCACATTGGCCACAACTGCGCTTGTCATTTGGCATCAAATTTTCGCTGCTCAGTGCTGACGTTCGGTGCTTAGCAATAGAGGAAGTAGTAAACTGCTAGAAAACATTCATTTAACAACTTATTGATTGAGTGGTGTGTTTTCTGTTTTTGTTCACACGTTTGTTTTTTTCCCATGCTGTCCCTAGGTAATGGAGGGCCACACCAGCTACATTAACCATTTGGTGTTCGAGCCCATGGAGGGGAAACAAATTGCTTCCGTCAGTGATGACCACACTTGCAGGTCAAAGCCGTTTTATTTCCGTGTGTGTGTGTGTGTGTGTGTGTGTGTGTGTGTGTGTGTGTGTGTTCCCAGCTTCTGATTTTCAGTTCTGTTCTCTGTTAATGGTGCAGAAAGTTCTGACAGTGTTTCCACAGTGAAACTCGATGCTAAGCACAACATGCTCCAGTGTGACTGTGCGTAAGCACAGAGCTGCTTTGTAGCTTTTCTAGCTAATTGGTTAAATATGGAAATCCAATTAGCTGCAGAAAGATTTTCCTCTCTCTAAAGGGGGAGTGGGTGTCCCGTAACAGGGTCCCCAAAATTTCCTTTTCAATTAAGGTGAGAAGAGGGGAAAAAGTGTGTCAGTAACTGGGGTCACCGCAGGGACAACCCCTGTTACATCGTGAGGCTGGTTCTCCTGCAACATACAAGCACGTTATTTAGCTTTTACTTCTGGCTGCCTACTTCAGCCACTTAGCTGTTAGTATTAGCTGCTCCAGTGGCAGTTAAATCATATACTTTTAGCTAGTTATTTCAGTTAGCATTGCATTTTGGGTTTTTTTTTGTTGTTTTTTGTTTTTTGTCAAATGGCAGCAGCAGCGTAGAAACTCTAATATTTTTTAGATTCAAACAAAAAGATGCAGGTAGCCAATAGAAAGAAAACAAGTTTAGTTTTTCAGACGTGACTGTAGACTGTGTATGTACCTATGCTGCTCCGTAAAGACGTCCAAAATACAAGGTGTTGTAGAACTCAGAGGGGAGCATGTTCCAGGGTCACAGGAGGCTCTGTACCCAAAGGACTGCAGTCTGGTGTGGGAATGGACAGTAGGCCTTCAACTGAGGAATGCAGTGTCTGGGATGGGGTGTAGGGAAGGAGAAGGTCTGATAATTACTGGATTTGTAGTTGAGAAGAAGGATTTTACAGGAGATGCAACCTTGACTGGGAGCTGGTGGGGGTGATGGGTTAGCAGGACTTCGTGCAAAGAACTTTCCAGAGCAGTGAAGCCACAACCAAGAGTTCAGTCTTATTGTTGTTCAGTTAGAGAAAGCTGGTTGACATCCAGATTTTGATATCTTCCAAAGCAGAAATACCTTAAACTTCTTAATTAATTTATTTTTTAACTGGCCAGTCTGGTTGCTGAAAGACTTAGTGTTATAGAAGTATATGTGAAAACGACTGCTCATTTCCCTTGCTCTGACCTCAGTAAATACTTTCCAAATGGCTTTATGATCTCAGTTGCTAGTTTCAGGCCTTATCAAAAAAAATTACAGATTATCATCATTTTAAGAGTTACAAATGAGCATTATCCAAGTCATTCCTGTCTTGTTCTTATTTACACAGGTAGAGCCATTCCTTGCTTTCCGTGTCTGGTTTCAAAACACCAAGGTACTACCATTACCTTGTTGGTATTTACTACCACATTGCAGACAGTCCTTTATCATGCTGGCACGAAGAGAGTTTAATCTCATATTCTGAAGTATTCTCGAAATTTTAAAAAAAAATTGCTATCAATACCTGGACCTATTGATGTGGAGGCAGGAGATATTTTTCCAATAATTTATTGTTAAACTGTGTGCATTTGGGGAAAGTATTGTATGATTTTATTTGTCTTGAGAGCCACACTGCATTATAATCCAGCATTTTTTTTTTAATTGCACCTACTTCTTGTGTTTTCATTTCCACAAATAATGGCATGATATACAGTGCTTTGAAATGTCATGTCAAAGCACCTCAATCAGACTTAAGCCTGGACTTTGACTTGGCTCGTGTGTTTCAGATCATTGTCCTTCTGTGTAACCTGAGTGCTCTTGAGCTTCAGGACAAGAACTGATGGTTGTACATTTTCTGGTAGAGAGCAGAACTGATGGTTTCATCAATTACAGCAAGTCGTCCTGAAGCAGCAAAGCAGCCCCAGACCATCACACTACCACTACCATGTTTGACTGTTGCGGTGATGTTCTTTTTATGAAATGTTGTTAGTTTTATTGAGATGTAACGGGACTCAAACCTTCCACAAAGGTCAGCTTTTGTGTTGTCAGTCCACAGAACATTTTCTCAGAAGTCTCGGAAATCATCAACACGTTTTGTGGCAATGTTGAGACAAGCCTTTTTAGATGTTGTTCTGGGTTCTTTTGTGAACTTCTAGATGAATCATCTATGCACTCTTAGGGTAATTTTTGTTGGCCGACCACTCCTGGGAAGGTTCACCACTCTTCCGAGTTTTCTCCATTTGTGGATAATGGCTCTTACCGTGGTTCGCTGGAGTCTCAAAGCTTTAGAAATGGGTTCGTAACCATTGATGTCAATGACTTTGTTTCTCAGCTGTTTCTTTATATAGTGAATGATGTGTTACTTTTTGAGGGATTTTTTTCTAACTCTGCTTCTCTTTAAGAAATCATGAAGGGGCAAATAATTTTTCACAGCCCTTTAGCTGGTCAGTTTTTGACCGTCAGCAGCATAGTGATCGACCTGTCCATTCACATATGAACAGGTCTCCTCAACTCTTTTCCTCCGCTCCCTCTGCCGAGTGGCCAGAGAAAACAGGAGTGCACTCCATCTGCTGAAAGATTTAAATTCTGTCATGTTGAGAAAATATGGGACGCAGGAGGAAGACAGAGGAGGAACAAGGGATAGATCAAGTTAACAGGAGACGACCTTCCAGTCAGCCCACACAAACTGAGCCTCGATATGAGTACAGGAAAGAAAGGGAGGGAGGTTTCTATCTGCATGTATAGACTTATGACCTCTCCATCACTCTGTTAGCTTTGGCTGGAGGGCCTCTACTATAAGTTTATTCAGTGTTGTCATCACTGTCCCCTGCAGCTGTGGGACCTCTGCTGTTTCCAGTATGTAACCTGACGCTGGAGCATCAAGGTGGGGAACCAGACTCCACTTCCTCAGAGATGGAGTCTTGCTTCATGTAGTCTAAACAACTCATGGTGTCAGTGTGGGTGGAAAGGGTGGGGGTTGTGCCACCTAGAGATCACGAGGGCACACTGCAGGGTCCTGAGAGGATTTGGGGCTGACTGAGTTCACCGCTGAACTCAGGAAAACACCCACCTGCTGCTGCATTATGTGTATGGTTTAAAGCAGTATATTCTGTTCTCACTGATAATCTGTTTGTTTTTTCCTCAATCCACACAAGATAAGGATCTTGTGTAAGGGGGGAAAACTACAGTACCATGATAGCCTGTCCTCGATCACTGGTTCCCAACCTTTTTGGGTCCCTATAAGATTAGTTCAATAACCCTCTGTAACCCCACCCACTCAACATGTTCTGAATTTGTTCTCATGGATTACAAACCTGACCTTATTCAACACTTTTAGTTACATAAAGGTGGATATTCTGTTAATGTCGGCATCTTCCATTACTACTGCCTATTTTTAAAATAAGTAATCTGGGAAGTTGGGAACATTGTGTGAATCCTGTGTGATTGTGTGTTTTAAAGTCAGTAGATCAGAGGAAATGTTATTACTATAAAACATTTTCTTGTTTCTCGCTCTGTGATGTCAACAACTAAATAAGTCGTTAACCAACATTTTCCACCTTTCTCAGTTGTCTCTTGGTCTTGAGAGAGCATTCCATACCTTTTCACACTCTGGACCACTTTTGTTTGTTTGTTTTTTTTGTTTTGTTTTGTTTTTTTGGTTTTTTTAGATTAGTCTTGGCTTACAGAAGAAGCTAGATGTTTCTTCCTTATTTCTTGTTTTAAATTAGATTTGGCTGTCATTGTAAATGCTTTAGCCATTTCAAGTATGTATCATTGGGTAATCCTTAATCTTTAGCCGATCATCTTATCTTGGATAATTCTTGGTTCTGATTCGGTGCATGACCAAGATTCAATGTTACTCCCCACTAACAGATTTGTTAAATTACAGAGTTTGGGCCTGACTGATGTTCATCAGATGTCTTAGTGGGAGTTGCATCCAATTTTTATTTCTTTATTTATATTTTTTAAGGATCATTTGCCCAGATGCACCTGTCGCTCAATTAGGAGTGCAGAAATGTTTAACTAGTTGTATAACAAGATGTAAGATTTGTTTAATTTTTTCATTTATTTATCTTTTATCTTATTTTTTAATTGAATATGAGGTTCATGTTTATTGAAGTCCAGTCAGAAAGCCATTTTCCCATAGATTTATATAGGAACTGAAATATTTTTGCAACTATAGCTATTGCCATCTGGTGGCTTAATTAAAAAAAAAAAAAAAAAAAAAAACCAAAAAAACCCAGCCATGTCCATCTTTTATATACAGTATATGGTCCCAGTTGTCCTTTTAGCCTCATCAGAAATGGTATCACTGGAAGGATGACTGTCAAGAAGCCATTTATAAGGAAGGACAACCGTGAGAAAAGGCTGAGGTATGCCAAATTATTCAAGAACTGCACTGAAAATCAGTGGCAACAGGCCTGATGAAGTGATGGATTCAAACTTATCAAAACTTATCAATATGTATGTATGGAGGATTTAGGAGAGAGGTACAACAGCGAGTGTCTGGAGCCATCGTAAAACATGGTGAAGACCCTTTCATGGTTTTGGGGCTTCATTTCAGCCAGTGATGGTGGGGCTCTTGTCAGATTTTTAACCACCATGCAAAACCACCGGGAAAGCATCCGATTGTCAACAGCTTTATTTTTCAGCATGACAATGATCCGAAACACACTGCGAATGCAGTAAAAACAAACCTGGATAGAAAAACACAGAAGGGAACACCAACAGTCATGGACTGGCTTCCCCAGAGCCTGAACCTCAACATCATCTTAACAGATAACTGAACAAAAGGCAAAAACATCCAAAGCAGAGCTCTGAATGTCCTTCAAGAAGCCTGGAGAACTATTCCTGAAGATTACTTAAAGAAATCTGCATGAGTGAGTTCAGGTTGTGTGGAAGAACAAGGGAGGTCACACCAAATATTGACTTTTCAGTTCATCAGCCTTATATACAGTGTTCCCTGTTCATGTAGTGACCCTTTGAGGTACTGGGGATATGATTCTTATTTCTCACCTTTGATTATTTATTCTATTCTCAAATCAGACCAATTCAGGTCACACAGTGCTAATGGCATTTCCCGTTTCCTTCATTTATCCAAAAACCCAACAAACCACAATGCTCCGACCTTGTTTTCTCACTTAGATAACTTCCAAAGTCCTTTTCATCTCTGTTGTCATACATGGAAGCAGAGAGTTATTGCTTGATGTAGTGTGATGCAATAACAGTGCTTTATCAGAAGCAGTGACGCGTGTTTTCGTGTCTCATGTCTTTCACCTCATTCAGCAGAGGTTATGTTTTTTGGGGGGAACCGGCACTCTCCATTTGAAGGGCAGAGCGGTTGACCGCAGTTTGGCCGTTGGTGGTGTAGCGTGCAATTGAGCTCTGCTTGGCTAGCGGTCTAAAAGAATAGGGTTTAGTCGTTGTTTTCCTCATGTGGTCTGGGGGTTTTTCCTCTCTCTTTTCTTTTTTCCCCCCTCCTTCGTTCTCCACAATGGAGGCCCAGGCTGCACATGGGCAGAGGAGAGAAGCCTAGAGTTCTGACAGGACCCTATCCTGCTGCACGGGAGACGAGGCAGGAAAAGTTGAGTGTTTACTGTGGTCTTCATCTGAGACAGGGCATATCCTCCCCTACACCGCACCGCTGAGGACATCAATCTCTCCAACAACACACTTGACATTTAGATGGTCTTTGGAGGTACTTTATTACATGATGTCTTTTGCATGACCTCATCAGTCAGCGCCTTCCCATGCTTCACAAGCGTTTGTTTTATATTCCCAGAAACACTTGCAGCCTTCCCTGTGCCCCCATCCCCACCTTTTTTTCTAGTTCAGATGTGGTTAACCGTAGATCCAGGTCTCAGGAACCGCAGCTCTCTCCGTCCAAGTGATTCATTACATCCGTGGTGTTGCTGAGCTACTTTTGCAATCATACATCTTATTTAGCTGCCGGAGCCATACTCTAATCAAGATTGGTCCTAATCCTTGCAGACCTCTCTCTTTCATTTGCATAAAGTAGGATGCTGTTCAACTTTTCTCCGCCGTGCTTCCCCAGCTGACGTACGTTTTGCCGCCCTACGCTGTATTCCACAGAAAATGAATGGCAGCAGGCCGCCCACAGCGAAACATTTGCTGTAATGCGAGTGGAGCGTAACGCCGACTCAGGCGAGGGTGCTTAGCCCCCTACCTCCATTCCACTCCAACCCACCTTCCTCTACCCCTGCTGTCATAGCTCAATGTAATATGAGGCTGGTGTTTTTTCTGTAAGAGTAGTCCAGCATAAGTCTGTCTGTCTTCAAAGCTTGAAGGCCCAGATCTGAGAAAAGAGCCCCTTTTCCCTAGAAAAGGATGGAGACAACTGTTACCCTACTGCAGATTAGAGGCACCCATGAACATGAGTGAAAAGACACCACCCATTATTTACTCACCAGCCCTTTACTGTGAAAGCCAGGCATGTTTTCCACAAAGCTGCAGATTTATTGAGAAATTGAAAGCTTTTTTTAAAAAAGATGATTTTGGTGTGTGGGAATTAGACATACCACTTTTTCCAGTTCGGATATGTTGGCTTAGTGTATCTGCTGATATCAGTATCGATCCAATGTTAAAGTAACAATGCTATATTCCTGACTCTAACACGATTCACCAGTCTGGCATTAACGGGTATCTTTGCTGCTGCGATCTTTATAGCAACAACAACCAGCAACTCACAAATACAGCTAACCAAACTTTCTGCTGAAGGACAGCAAGAGTCAGATCAACAGAAACGATATCCATCCATCCATAAAGTGGCAGTGCTCTATGCAAAAATGCCTTGTTGATGTCAGAGGACAATGGCCAGACTGCTTCGAGCTGATAGGACAACAACAAAAAAAGAAAAAGAAAAACAACAGTAACTCAAATAACCACTCACTACAACCATGGAATGCCAAAGAGTGTCTCTGATGCATGTTGCATCAGATGGGCTACAGCAGCAGAGGACCACACTGGGCACCCCTCCTCTGAGCTAAAAACAGGAAACTGAGGCTGCAACCCACACAGGCTCACCAACATTAGACAATAGATTAGAAAAACGTTGGCTGGTCTGATGAGTCCCAGTTTCTGCTCTGAAATTCAGATGGAAGCGTTAGAATTTGGTAAAAACAACATGACAACTTGGGATCCATCCTGTCTTGTATTTAAGCTATCAGACCAGTGGTGATGGTGTAATGGTGTGGGGGGATATTTTCTTGGCACACTTGTGGTTCTTTACTACCAACTGAGCATTGTTTAAACACCATAGTGTGCCTTCTCCCAATGGCTCCTTCCAGCAGGATAATGCATCATGTCCATGACGGGGAGTTCACTGTACTCTTAATAGCTATGGCATTATTTTTGTGCCTCTATTCTGAGCGCACGTAAATAATTTTTTGCACGTACAAGTGTTGCATTTTGAGGAGAAAATTATTTTGAGTGAAGAAAAGCTTAATTTGAGCGAACAAAATTCATTGCTGCGTGCAAGAAATGTATTTCAGTGTTTGCTATTATCCATGTACACACACAATAACAGCCCCTCTCGCTCAGTTGTTGGCATTTGCGCTTGCTCAGATCTCTGCTCTGTGTGCTCACAGACATCTGCAGACCTGCTCTCAGTGTGTCGCCCCCGCTCTCAACATCTCTGCTCCCTGCACGCTCAACTCTTTCTGTACACCGTGATAAACGAACGTGCCACAAAACCAACCAATCACAGACTTGGATGCAAAAATTCTTATTGGCTGTTTTGGTCTCCAATCAGCTTGCTAGCTACTGCATTCAGGAAACACTGTCCAAAGTGTAGCTAAACCCATTTTGGGTTAGTATGTTTTATTATTTTATTTTAAAATAATTTTTTAAGATCATTGTTGGTTTTAATCTAGTTTAACTGTTTCCTGAAAACCCTCTCTTGTCTGATCATTTCCAGATAACATTTAAATTTACAATAATTGATTACACAGCAGTGGGAAGTAGACTTCATCACAGTAGATGTCTTTCTGAAAGCGCTGTAACTAAGTTTAAG
>VVHJ01045162.1:0-18081 GCA_015107715.1 Tylochromis polylepis | reverse complement strand
TGAGGTCAAATGGCCCATGATGTGAGTGGGCGTTAAGGTGTCTGGGAAGGGATCTCAAAACTGGATTATAGATGGCAGACAGTTGGTGTCGTAAGCCACCACCTCTGTTCAAAGATGGTCATACACAGTGGACATAGATGGCTGTCACTCTTACAAGGATGCCAATGTTCACATTTTGGACAGAGAAGACAAATAGAAGAATAGAATAGAATAGAATAGAATTATCCTTTAATTGTCCCACAAGGGGAAATTTGTTTGTAGCAGCAGCCAGAGACACATACATACAAACATACAAACAAACAAACATACAAACAAACAAACAAACAAACAGTACACAGGACACAGAAAAGAAACATACTTAATTTTTACATATTTACATCAAGAAAGACAATGGTCACCAAAGAAAGACAATGGTTACCAATTTTAGCACTGTACAGTTTTAAATTAAATAAATTAAATACGGATAAGAGGCAATACCCAGGTTGTAGTGTGAAGATAGAATAGTGCAGTTACAGCACTGATGTAAACCTCTATGTTTGTTGGGAGCAGTTTTGATTGTACAGTAGTTACAGTAGTTAGTAGTTTGCTGTCAAATAGTTTGAAAGAGGAGAGAAAGAAGCCATCTATGTCCACTATGAATGACCATCTTTGAACAGAGATGGTGGCTTACCAGTTACCTGCTTCCTGTGCACTTGTGCTACATTCAGCTGTTTTCAGCTTCAGCTCTTTGCAAGCATCTGTACAGACAGCATGCTAATTGAATGCTAGCCAAGAACCCAGAATTATGATCAATGTGAGTGCACTGCCAACCTCAGTACAGCAGCCAGACCCTGAACTTCAACAGGTAACAAAAGCAATGATGAGCAGTCAGGCTACAGCCTCCATTTCTACCTGTGCTTGTTTCTAGAGTGGAATCAGTTTGGCTGGTTTTGTGCTCATATTAAATACTAAAAGAAAGATCCTATGTGTGTCCTCATTAGGATAGGGGTTTGCATTGCGGTGTGGGTCTGTAGCCTCAGGCTTATATTATTAACTGGTAATTATGAGATGTGTGTTTCAGGTATTTTATGAAGCAATGAGAAACTAATGTAACTAGTAGTGCAATGAAATACTATATCTGGTGCGTAATTAAGTAACATAGTGTATTACTTTCAATAAAAGTAATGAGTGATAAGTAATACATTTCTTTTTCTTTTTTCCCCTAATAAATCAAATCATAATTTAAACATCTATATTTTGTGTTTACTTGGGTTATTCAGAAGAAACAGAAATACTCCACACTTTCTCGAGTTAGTTTTAACTCAGGCCCTAAATATATATAGTATACAAAAATATAAACAAATGTAAAGGATAATATATTTATTTCTGTCCAAGGTACAGGACATGTTATACGCTACTATTATGTTCCAGTAACAAATATAGCTGTGCAGGATGAGTGATTAGTCGTTGAATAGCACTATTGCAGCATACAATAAGGTTTAGAAATTTAACATAGGCTACATTCAGCCAATGCCAACTATCTACCATGCAATTTAGTGAATTTCAAGTATTTACCAGCATGACGGTCTCTTTACCCTTGGCTTAGCTCTCACGAGCAGCTGTCTAGCTATACATCCATTTTTAACAGCTTATCCGTTTCAGAGGATCCTTTTCCGGTATAAACATTTACACCTACACCTATGAGCAATTTAGAATCATTAATTAAGAAGACAGGCAGGTTCTAACCCAGAACTTTCTCAAGGCCACCATACTAACATCTCTACCACAGTACTGCCCATCTAATTTATTCATGCAACTGATGTCACTGCACTTTTAAGTTTGCAAAGTTAGTTAACAACTAAGCTGAGCTTCACAGCACTTTCTGTTCAGTAATAAATAAGTTATTATATCCAGTTAAGCTAACCTCTTTGTTCCCTACCCTCACCTAATTTAGTCCACGATAAATATCGTACTTAAGTGGAATTTATAGCTCAGCAGGGAGAGTGCATTCTCAGTCTGTTGGCAGTCCAGCTACCTGCAGAGAGCTGTGCTTCTTTTGTTGTTGTTGCAGTTTTGCCATTTTGAACTCAGTTGTTGCTCCTTTCCTTATTCCAGCCCACTTGCTAACCAGTAAGCATTCGGCACATGCCTACATAATCTGCTTCTAGCATTATACAGTTAAGATTATGAAAATACCCATATCCAACTGTGAAAGAAATATTTTAAGTTTAGTCTGGCACAAAGCTGAGAAGAGATGGTTTTTTTTTTTTTTTACCTGTGATATTTAAAATTAACATGTGTTTTATTTCACATTATCAAAAGATTTTTTTCACAACACATCAACATTATCAGCATCATGACCGTGTCCCTTTGCCTGAACGCTTAAAGTTTGCAGGGAGAGCAGTTGCAGTCGCAGATATTTTACTTACTTTAAAATACTTTCTTCTTCCCAATAAGCAAACGATTTTAAATATTTAATATTGAAAACTGTGAGCTGTTTATTTCTGAAAGTGACATTTGAAATTCTAAATTGCATTGAAAAGTAAAAAAAAGTGCTAGCTTTATACATACTAATTTATGTTGTACACACATTTCAGGTTTCAGTGATGCTGCTTTAAATTTTGTGTAAATTTGTAATTTCCCTTGTCCACAGCATTTCTGAGGAGCAGGTTCTGCTAAAGGTATTTTGTTCTGATTCTTGCTCATGTAGCTACGTTTACCTGCACTATAAGCTTGAACAAGAATACTTCTCCCTCAGGGGTGCCCTTTACAGTGCAACACTTCCCCCCAGCAACCGCAACCAGGCTTTTCACACACAAGCGAAGTTAATGTGTGTGAGGTCTCTCTGTTAGTGCCTCAGGGAGATACACACCATCTAGCAGATTAGATGGAAGGAAGATGAAAGCAAGAAAACAAATCAGAGAGAAGAAGAGAGCTATGGCGTGATTTTCTTTTCTTAGAGTTAGGAGGAGAAATTATTTAAAATCCGAAAATGAGGAATCAGAGGAAGCAGAAGAAAGTCATTGAAAGTATCTGTTAATAACAGACACGCTGAGAGAGAGACAGAAATGGAGGGTGAGAGGGAGTTCGGCCAAATGACAGAGGCGTGTTTGTATTCTGATTAGACTGAGCCAAATGGAGGCGGCTACACCAGTGGAGATAACAACAAAGACATCTCTTCACTCAACACAAAGCTATGAGCATCTTTTCACAGTCAATCGGAGGAGGCATTCTTTTGTTTTGATAAAATAAATAAATAAATCAAATCGGGGGGTTGAGGGAGGGTGGAGGGTGAGGAGAATCAGTCTTGCTGGAGCCATAAATGCCACACAAAGATGACTGTTCATCTGATCTTGAATGAAGGAGATGATCACATGCCTATTGGTTCTGCAGTCTGTGAGCATGTTCCATATGCTTAAGTGAGGGACTTGTTATAAACTATGTTATAATTAGGTTCTTATGAACTTAGATTTTGAATGTCTGTTCACTCTCACCGTCGCTGCCAAAATGTGATGCACTCAAGCTGAATAAACAATGATCTGGGCTCTTTGGGTTAAGACAGGCTTCCTGGCATGGGTGTGCCTGCACCCTTTTAGGTTTCTCATCTTTGGCGACAGTGAATAGATCATACTCATGGCAGGGCTGATCAGAGAGATTGGGATACAGCCAGGGTTGCCAGGCAAGGGAAAACTTCAATACTGATAGATTCTCTGATGAGGTAACTGTGTATCACACAGAGACTAAGGACTGAGGACTATCTATGTAGTCCTCTTTCCATCTGACTCATACATGCATGCACATGAACATCCACTAAACTCCATCTCTGGCTGCCAGAGGCATAAGGGAAAACACAACCATCCTCGAGAAACAAATTAAAAGCATCCAATGGTTGGAAATAGTCCCTCCTCTGTGTTGGTTGAACCAGAAAGCAAACCCTGTTGTTATGTTTCTGTAAATTAAAAATATAAGTGCTTCACAACATGAAATTCCCAGACACTAAATTACAACACTGAGTAAGAGAAACAAAAAGTTAAAAACAAAAAGGGAGATGCAGTGAGAGATTATAATTTAGAGAAAGATGTTGTCTAAAAAGTGTGAAAAGAGAGATTTGTTAATCTAACTGTTCATCCTGGTGACTGTGCTTTTGTTCATTTCTTTTTGGACTCATGCCTCTTGCCTCGTCTTGCCCTCTCAAACAGGAGTTTCTGGTTTTGAGTAAGATTTGTGCACTGACGCCAGTGGCTTTGCTGTCAGGCTTATCTTATGGAATATTACACCAGTCTGACCTCACTGTCCAAGACAAACAACAACAACAAAAAAAAACTGATCATGTTACCCCAGATCACATTACATCATCTTTAAGCCCAGCACAATCAACCACCATCCCGTTATTTAAGATGTATAATGCCTGTACACAGATTGAACCCTCTAATCACAGCATGGCATTCTGTCAAACTGGTAATTTTGAGAATATGAACAAAGCAGAACAATACGATTTGGTAGTAGGCAAACTGAGCCCTGGTCTGGAAATTCCTGACAGAGTGTTTATGTTCTGGAAGAGCTGTGGCAAAAGTGGACAACACTAATGTCGGAATGACTGTGACAATAGGAGTTCTGTGTCTGTAAAACAATGTGTATGGTGAGGGCCAAATTTTTTTTAATTCTAAATAATCCTGAATGACCTTGAAAACAAGCTCTACTCAGAACGTGAGATAATGACCCCCTCTCCAAGTGACCCACGTTGAGTCTGTAAGAGGTCATTGCACAGTGGAGCTATGGAGAAGGACAGAGGAAAGGGCAGCCAGACAGTGTGGCTCAGATATAACAAACAGGAAAGAGAAAAGGAATGTCAGAAATCAAGAAGTGACTGAAAACAAGGGAGATGGAGAAGAGGTTGTGTTTTTTGTTTCTCTCTGTGGATTGTGCTGTCCTATTGAACCCAGCTACCAAAAGTCAGCCACAGGGCAACTTGGGCTTCTCCTGTTTTTATTATATGAAGAAAGATATTTCCCCTCAGACCTCACTTCAACTTTAAGGATAGTAATGTGTCCCATGTGGCTACATCTCCATTCACATACAGCCTCATTCCAGGTTTTCTCAGCCACCTAAACACATTTGTCCCATAAGCATTAAAACCTTTCAGAACTGTTGCTTTAACTTAAATTTTGTCTGATGTCTTCTGCACACCATGAAAGCAATTTCTGACTCTTTTGAACAAATTGCAAATTCTTGTTGATATGATGATGTTCAATTGTTTCCTGTACACTACATAGGCCATATTGTTCAAAATGGAATAAATTTATAGAGCTGCAAGAGACTTACAACAATTTGTGAGGAGGAGGAGCTTGCTCAGATAAACTTTTATGGGGACAGCAGCCTCCTGTGAAAAAGGAAGACGAGTAAGGATGTGTACTAGTGTAACAAGGAGAAGACAGCAGAGCACAGAAAGATGCAGAAGAGTACAAAGTATAGTTATGGCATACACAGTTATTCTCTCAATAATACATTTCTGTTCCTATAGAAATTAATGTGGCTGTTCTGATCATTTTTCTGTAATATTATTCACAGATAGTCAAACTGTTTTTTAAATAGAAATTGGAGTAAAATAGAAGTTGGATAACTGAAGTCTGACTAAAATCCTAGCTGACCTGGGATCAAACTGAAGCACCCTGTCTAGACGTCAGCATCACTTTGAGTAGCATCTCTCTCTTTTCCTTTCTCTGTTCGTTTTTGCGCTTCCCTTCTCTTCTTGTCTGCCTCCTATTTTCACAGCTTGGTTCTCACAAATTTCTGCCCTCTGCATCTATCTTTTCTTTTTGATCTCTGACTCTCTGTTTTCTTATTACTGTCAGTTTCAGGCTTAGGTGTGGTTATTTGGTAGTGAAGATGACAGTGAAAGCAGGATGTGGTAAAATGCCCATGCAGACAGATTGAAAAGAATGTATCCCACTAACATGCCAAAGATAACTACTGAGGTTCTCCTTCTTTCATTTATATGTTTGTAATCATATATTTTCTGTCCGAAAATGCAAGTGGTTGATTACTAAGTACACATCAAGGTTGCATAAGGGCAGAGCCAGAGTATGTTTACAGGCTCAGAAATTGTGACAGGGTTACAATTAAGGGAAGACCTAACCACATTGCATTACACTCATTATATTGCAATGACATTCTCAATTGTGAAACAAAGGTGCAAAACAATGGTTTGATAAGACCTCTTGTTTAATGAGACTTTGCTGTAACTCCTGTGTTCATTCAGTTAGTAAATAGGTCTTCCATTCAGGTCTAGGCACCCTAATTCTCATTTTCCCAAGTGCGACACACCCCACCCCCTGCCATTAGCCTTCAGTGTCCCACATTGGGTCTTGGCATCCCCCTGAACATTCAGAACATACAGACTCCTCCCCCAACCTCCTCAGATTCCCTATTCCTCTTCTCCTCCAACCCCTGTACACACACTCATTTGATTGTGATTGACAGTGTCTTTGTTCCATTGTGCGGAGCTGTCGCCTCTGATGAAGACACATACACAGAGCTGAGGCACTGCACTCATTGTACACTGCAGAAACTACAGGTCTGCAACCAGTTGCACTGTCCTTGATTTCAGACTAGGTGTGTGTAAACAGCTTTGTGCATGGAAGGTCATAGCAAAATGGGACAGGGCAGGGTGCGTAGGAAGAATGGCTAGACTGCTTTGGCCATATTGCATACCTCACCCACTGTGGACCAGGACCAGGGGGTCCAGGCCTGATAGGCTAAGAGGGCCAGCTGGAGAGGGAGGCTCAGGGCTGCGCAATGTGTCTGAGGTTGTCAATAGTTTTCACCCCTCCTCAGGGATGGGAACCAGGTCACATTCTCTCACACGGCACAAAGCCGGGTGTGTGTGTGAGAGGGTTGGGGGTTCAAGGGAGGGGTTTTGATGGGGAGCAGGCCATGACCTCTTTATATCCATCAACAGATCACTATCTTGGCCCATAGACATGGTCTTATAACACATTCACAAACACATTCACATGCATGCAAACACATGCTAATTTTTGTGCATGTGCACAGACAGTTGCACTGACAAAAATTTAAGTGTGTGCTCTAAAATTGGCCTTACGTAGGATTTTTTGTTTTGACCTGTGTATGATCTCAAAAATGATTTTTGAACACGTTCTGTTATTATATAAATGTTTTCTAAGTCAGTATTTTCAAAATATCCACAGGGCTTGACATTGATGTGTTTATTACCAATAGATAAATTGTTACAAATATAGCTAGTGAAAAATAAGTGTAATGGCCAGTTTCTCAAACACAATCAGGCTAATTTAATTAAATATTGTGCTACTTGTCTGTCTCAAGTAGATACCAGTTCCTGGACAACTTCAGCTGCTTCTCAGCAGTAAGAAAACACAGGTGAAGTAAATTTCATTGCACCAGATGTCCCAGTATACCATACCGGTGAGCCAGAAAGCACAATGTCAGGACCCAAGAACTAGTTCAGGTAAATGAAGTATTTTGTTCTTTTGTAAACCTGTGCTCTTTTGTGAATAACATTGTGAAAATCATCTTATGTCCTGTGTAATCCACAGGTTGGGAATCAGGGTAAAACAGTGAAATGCCGCCCCCCTGTGGTGTCAACTGTGTCTGTCAGACACAGAGCTTTCAAAGTCATAAACTTTCAAAGTGGTCACTTTTTTGTTATTTGTGTTCTTTAAAAAAATCCATTCAGAGTAAATCAGAATTCACTTTATTTTTTCCATCAATTTGCTTGGTAAAAGTATCTGATCCAGCCCTTCATAAAACTTAAAAAAACAAACAAACAAACAAACATTCGGTTTATCAAAGATTAGAAATATGATTCAACAGCAGTTATGACCATGAGAACATTATATTAAGGTGAACATAAAATTAAGGGCACTGAACAACAAAAGCTGAAATATTTATATATATCATATATTCTGACTTTGTCTTATATGTCATTACTCTGGTGAGTAATGAAACAATACCTAGGTTGCAACTTATGGTATTGTGATTGTTATATTTTCTATAATTTTATGGTTTCTCTCATTATCTTAATTTATTTCTTGTGCTTTGACATCTGTCCATGTGTTTCTATCTTAAGTTCCATCTTTATACTTTCATTTAACAACATATATATCCAACAACTTACAATGCAGCTGTTCAGTTCCTCCCATACTACCCAGACTCAGGCATGAGTTCCTCGTCATATCATATATACAATAATCCAACGTGTGTGTTGTTTGTACGTCTGTGTTGTGGTGTATGCATGTTTCTGTGTCAGTACATGAAGTCACCCTATATATAACATCTCTGTGACAAACTTGTGCAACTGTGCATGTTGTCTTGAGAAGCTTATTGTGGCTCTGTCTTTAAACTAAACGGTGCCTCCTCTCTCCAGGTTACTTGTTCTAGTCTACCTGCTGCCCAGGAAACCTCCGTTCAACAAACTGGGAGGTTAAAGTTAAGTGACAGAATTACACACTTCATCTTCAGTTAGGTGAGATGGTGCGTCTACGCAGGCAGCTGCACGTCAAGCACTTGAGGATGCTCATGGTGATGTGCATGAGAGGGCCGAAATTGAAGAGTAGATTGTAGAATGTGTTTACAGACAGGCCTCCAGTCTCATCGGCATATTTCAGGGCCACAATGGGCGTGTAGAGGCTGTTGGTCAGATTCCTGAAGCGAGGGTTGTTTGACTCAATAACCTTTTTAGTGCACTGGAAAAGACAAGAAGCAACAGAAAATTTTAACCGATTTCACTTCAACACAAATTCCTGAACTGGGTCCAATGTAAGGGTTAGAAATCAATTCTTTTACCTTAGCTATGTCATCTGGTGTTTGGCCCATGGCCTCAAATATATCTATTGATGATGGCAGGTAAACGTCTTTAAAATAACGAACTGTGTCTGCATCCGCACCCGGATACTCCATCTTAGCCACATCCTCCATCATTTTTGTTTCAAACTCAGTGTGCACTGGGCCAGGCTCAATCATGGACAACCTGAGGTAAGTTAGATACAGTGTGATCAGTGGGAATGGTATTTTCAGTAGAAAATAAAGACAGATGTAAAGGAAGAACAGAGGAAAGAGGGTAATCTACCTGATATTGAACTTCATCAGTTGCACAGCCAAACTCTCACAGAAGCCCTCCATTGCAAACTTAGAAGCAGTGTAAACATCGTTAAATACCACACCTGATTAAAGAACAACAAAAGGAGCTCAATGCACCGTAGAATCAGCTTTCAAAGTACTCAATCAAGAATGGAAATCACTCAAACTTGATTTACATATAAAGGACTTGGGTTAACAAAAAAGTAGCTGGCAGGACAACACAAGTGGCAGACATTATGCAAAATAATTCAGCAGTTTATCGGAACGTGTCCAACCTGCTCTGCTGGAGGCCACCTTTGTGCTACTTCAAACAAGTTAAAACAAACACTAAAAATTCTTTGCAAGAACTTGCAGTTTGACTCAAATTACTGTAAGTCGTCAGAGCTTTACTGGAAATGTGACACACAAATCAATGAATAATAATAATACGATAAGGAATTTAAAAACGCTCATTTTAAATACCTAAAATTTTCATCTTTTAAATCTACAGATATAACCTTAAACCATAAAGATACAAATGCTGTTAACGCTCCTTTTGGAGAAAAAATGTCAGATTATAGCAAGCTAAAATTTCTGCCTTGTCAAATTTCATACAACCTTATACATGGAACACATGCAGAGTGTTCTGCAAGTAATTATGAGTGATTATGAAGAGCATTTACTTTTTAAACCTTTAAAATGTATGTTCAGTATGTTCTCTTTTGATATGCAGGACCTAGAATCCAGTAAGCCTTATATCAACCAAAGGTGCCAGATTTAAAATTTACATATAGTTTATTAGATTACAATAAACCGTCTATTAAATACTCATTCTCAAAATGTTTCTTTTCATGTTCAATTAGAATAGAAGTACAAATTTTCTTATGCATAACTAATTATACAAAGATCATACCCTGAAGACCCATGACACTGCTCATGACGATAATGTGCCCTGAACGCCTCTTCTTCATGTCTGGCATCACTTCTTTGATCATGCGAACCACTCCAAAGAAGTTGGTCTCAAATACTTTTTTCATCTCCTCAATGCTGATGCTTTCCACGGGTCCAAGCAAGCCCACACCTGCATTGTTGACTGGCAGGAAACAGACACGCAGATAACACATTGTCCATGAATGCAATTATCAAAAAAACAAAACAAACAAAAAAACAAAAACAAAACAGACATTAAGCAATATTTGACTTTATAACCTCATTAGACCCTTTATTAGTTACAGCTGGTTTTACTTGATACTGACACCAGATGTCAGTGTGTGACAACAACACGAAGGTCTGACGTAACACCAGGCTGAAGAGCCTTTGGGTCTTGAGTAATTAGGCGAAAGGGGATTTAATGCTGGATTTAAACTAAGATGGAGACAGGTTTATAAATAGATACTTTATCCAGGCTAAAGGTTTAAAGACCATAAATGAAAAGTGTTATGTATTCAGAAGATCTGGGAAAATGGACTTTACTGCACTATAACATTACTTAATAAATTCTGGATCACAAATTGTGAGAGTTTAGTTGTGAGGATTACTGTTCAGGAAAATAAAGTATTGCAGCTGCACAGTGCTGTAAGCTTAGTTTTAGCTATCTTTCTCTCAGGATATTAATATGGTAGCCCGTTCAGTTTTGGTCTATAATCTTTCTGATCACTGGAATTTTAAGACTCAGTCTCCCCCCTCCACATACTCTAAGTGTCAACTGCACAGTGCAACTACTGTTTAAAAATATTTGTTTGAATGAATAATCAAAGCATTTGTCCTAAACTATTGTTATAACTTTATAACAACAGTAACACAGGGCTACACTTTTTATAAATACATGTATATTATTATCATCCTCACTGCCCTTTATGTACATATAGTAACCATATGTACATATTATAGTATTTTGGCATACATCTCTAATTCACCTTTTCTTTCTGTCTCTTGTGCTGCTGTAACAGGTGAATTTCCCCAAGTGTGTGATTAAATAAAGTCTATATTTATGTTTATGACATTTTATTTATTGAAATCAAAAGCAGCTCTCCCCAAAAATAGCACAGACTTTCTACTGAATACACAGAACTATAAAAGGAAGTGGAATGATAGTGTTCTATCATATGTTTAAAAATAATTCTGTGTATAAACTCTTGTAAAACACATAATAAAAAAAACAAACAGTCATATGCTTATCCAAGGATAGGGAATCGATCATCAAGACCTGCATTTCAAAGCTGGGAGAGATATACATTGTGTGTCCCACTCACTCAGAATATCAATATGGCGGTCCTTAACATTGTTGACGCACTGCCTGACGGACTCATCGCTACACACATCTAATGGAAGCAACGTCAAGGTCTTTCCATATGCGTCTCCAGCTGCTTCCACCAACTTGTCCTTCTTCTTCAGGTCCCGCATCGTGGCAATGACTGATAGGGAGACACAGAGAACTGTATGCAGATTATGTGACTTCAGACTTTGCAAAAATAAATATGATAGCGGAAAGGTGTCATCTAACACAACTTGCAGCTGCAAAGAAATGTTTAGGAATGTGAGGAGCACTTCAAATTATCAGTACTGAAATTGTTTATTATTTGACGATATTAATGAATTTACACATTTTTCTGACTATCACTATTGCATTTGATGCTAAACTATTAAAGCAATCATTGTATTTTTACTGCTGAGGAAGTGACAGAGGACTCAGAAAACATTAATACATTAACTTTTTTCTTTGACAAACAACACCAGTGGAAACACAACCGAGCACCCACACATGCTCAGATAGCGACACTCAGACGAGTGGGTCAGAGTTCCTGGAAAAGACCACGCCTGTTAGTTTACAGGGGACAGAATTGATTTCCTCTGAACTTTACCCGCTGGGGAACATTAACCTAGATAAAGCAGAGGAATCTACCATGACCAACAACAATGAATATAAGCACTGCTGACTTCCACAGCTTCTTCCTTTTTGTGTGCTCTGCTTACACTTGGCAGACTGATGTTATGTAACCGAGAAAATAGAGGCACTGGTGTTGCACAATGGCAATAGGCAGGAATAAACAACCTCTTATTTCCACATTCACCTAAGTCTACCTGTTGTCATTGGCAGACAAAAGCAAATCCTCACCTTATTCTCATCTGAACAGAGATGAGGTTGGATAAGTAATCAGATTTGGACTGCTTTGCTGTGGAGGTTTGCACTGCTGTGCAGTGTTACTGATGCAACATGGTGTATAACAATGAATGTCTATCTATCTATCTATCTATCTATCTATCTATCTATCTATCTATCTATCTATCTATCTATCTATCTATCTATCTATCTATCTATCTATCTATGTATCCATATAAGTGGCTTCAAGTGTTAAACCACTTGTCTTGAGGTGCAGCCATATATGCTCTATGCATGAACAACATCTTGTGAAGAGTAATTGGGTCTACGTGAGACCAGGGTGTCCAGAAAGGGTTTCAAGGAAGCAACAGAAAGCTTTGCGTTTTGATTGAGACATGAACAAGAGGTCTATTGTTCTAACTGCTCCTGAAGGAATTACAACTGGGCAGCTTAACTATTCTTGAATGAACCACACTGCAAACACAGGGGTATTTTAAGGCCTTCCCTGAATTTCATCCATGTCACTGCAACTAATTCCTACTTTATGCACAACACAATATTTAATCTTGGTTGGATTTCCTAAGGAACAGAGCAGATCAATGCGATTGCTCAGATGTGGCCTTATTGAAAGCAGGTCACACTGTTCAAACCAAACCAGTGTTGGGAGGGAGGGAGCAGTAATTCGGTTTTGTTTTCCTCATCTATTTCGCAGTAATAAATCCGATCATATCCCAGTGGCCCCTAACAAGAGATAGAGAAAAGCAAAACATGGTTTACTAACCCCTGTACAGTTGTTCCTACCATGTCAATAATGACAATTGTTATTAACTGTCCATAATCTGTCAAAGTAAGCAAGGGCTGACTGTAGCTTTATGGCAAATTATACAGTTTAGAGTCATAGCTAAAAACAAAATCTGGTCACAGGGCTCTTGGTACAAACCTCTCTAACATAATTCTGTCTGAGACTCCACAGGCTGACACAGAAAGATTTTTTGATTCAGTTCTAATTCCTCCAGTGACATCAATAATAGCTGAGAAGAAGGAGAGGAGCAACAGTGTCAAAGTGTGAAATCCTAACTCCACTGCCTACCAATGAAGACTTCAAACAAGGCCCTTGCTTCAGAGTGAACCCTCGCTTGTACAGGTCTCAAACTTTGTCCCCCTTTCAACACTCGCTCCAGTGAGGGAACTATAGGCACATTAGACACGGCACTAAACCGGAGCAGGCGGTCTACAATTCACTGCAATAAAAGGGGGCTTTGTGCTGGAGAAGTCACTTGAAAGAGAACTGACAAGACCTCTTTTATGAATCCTGCCTGGCAAGCGGCATCCTTGCAGAGCCCTACCCTGGAAACTGCGCTTTCAGATGATAATAGTCGAGTCAAAGGGGCGACTGAATCCCAGTCCTTACAAAGGGATATGGATCCGATATTACAGGGGTTAGCGTTTTAATTTAACCCACGCTAGATCACGTATGAGCGTTTAGACGGAGCGTTGCGCATGAAACTTGATCAAACTTTATGCGTAAAGGAAGCTTGGTACACTGCAGCGTGTTGCAGGGAAAAATAAGCACGAAATTGTATTTCAAGCGAACCACAATATTACAGGCTTGTTACAAACAGGTCCGATCAAACAAACAATGTAGAAGAAAGCGCATTTACCATGGTAACGACTCTTTTCATCTCTGGCCAGGATGACGGCAATTCGTAACCCGATGCCGGAGGAGCAGCCGGTGATCAGCACAACTTTCTGCCCACTGTTCGCCATGATTTGTCCGTGTAGGCGCAGTATTTTTCAGGGGTCTTCTGCTCCAGATGGTCGCAGCCGAGGGAGCTACCGATCACCGAACTTTAAAAAACTAAAGCCGATCATGCAGCCACAGCAGCCATGTGAGCGCCTAATTCAGTCACATGTTTCATAAAATCAGTAACCCCCCCCCAAAAAAAGACGTGATATCGCAAACACCCCTTGCAGTTACTTGATAGGTGCCGACTGCCCTAGAAAAAGTAGCCTAGTTAATTTCCTTAAAAATGTGTGGACGTGCATGTGCGTGCGTGCTGCAGAGGGGGCAGTGCTTATTTGGTTTCTGAGTTGGTGACCCCAGCGACTGTAACAGTAATCATGGAGTTAATCGTCACAATGCTCCAGATAAAACCCTGATCAGGGCTTTTTCAGTAAGTTGCCTATCCCATGATTCAACATTGTAATGCTTTAATTTAATTAGAATCTACTTAACCTAAACTAAAAATAAGCTAAAGCACACTATTTAAACGGGCTTTTAAAATAACAGGTCCACATATAACTACACACACAGAGACACACAGAGACACACACATACATACATATATTCTCCTGCTTTAGGTTATTTATAAAACATTCCAATCTTTGCTGAAATTTAGTTTGAAAGGTATTTACTTAATGCTCTGCATTTCACTGACACCTAGTGGTAAGGTAGGGACAGCGCACTGAAATAGCGCTGAAGCTTTCTGAACTCATCGTGCCCCCCACAAAATAACATAAACAATGTTAACTGCATTATTGTGGTCCATTCAGGTAATAGGGCTATTTCATAACGTAGGAACAAGGAGGAGTTTGCTTTTCAGCAATGCTGTTACCAAATGGCTGTTATGTTGACCAGTGGACTCTGTTCCTGGCTCACGTTATGAGGGGTCAAAGGTGCTCTGATAAGACCTCAAATAAAACTTGCTTCTTTTTTTCCTGATGAAATACTGTAGTGCAGTGCTCAGCGTCTGTCATGTTTGGGCCTGTTGCTAAATGTGATGCAAGCACTTGCAAACTGTTACACTGAAAAAAGGAATGATTCTCACACAATGGTAGAAGAGTAAACATTTATGCTTTTTGATCAAAGTTTTGATGACTGGTTGTTAGCTTAGGAAGATGATGCATGATTGGGGAAGAGTGCACACATGAAAACATGTTTAATTAGTGTTTGTAATACGTCTGTTCAGAGGTTAATGTTGTTTTGTTTTGTTTGGTTGATTAGTGACGCGCCATTGTTTGATGTCAGCTGTATTTGTTAATGTCAAGAAGGATTGGTCAGGTGTGACAGTTAGAAGAAGAGATGCTGAGAAATGGTCCTTTGGTGTCATTCTGTGCTGCTTTATATGGTCTGACATATACAGTGGATGCTTCTAGCCCTTGCTCTCAAGAGTAATCTAAGGTGATTATCCATCCATCGATTCTCTTCTGCTTATCCTTATCAGGATCGCGGGGAGCTGGAGCCTATTTTAAGGTGACTACTAAGTGAATAAGTTATTGAAAGTAATCCGTGTTTCATATCCTTCCTCTTACAATTCTTATGGTTACATTTCCCTCTTACAAAAGTCTTTGCATTTATTTAAATACCATGAGAATCTGGATGGTGTAAACTTGTAGCTGCTTGTAGCTGCTTGTTCCCCTGTATTGCTGGTTCAAGTAAGAAATAGAATTAGCATTTTTTTCCATTAACAACAGTTATTAAATACATGAAAACATGACATTAGGGATTGCTAATTTATTAAAAAATCAAGTCAATTAAGAACATTAATTCAACATATCAATGAAGGCCTTTTGGCAGCTATTGGTACTCAGAAGCATTTTTGGTTTAGTCCCTACAAGATTTGCACTGCTGAAATAGAACAGTTTACCCAGTTTTACACAAGTTTACCCTTTTTTGGCAAATTCTGTCAAAGTTTATCAGACTGATTCAAAAGCATCTGTCAAGTGCCATGTTTTCTTTTAGTCTCTCCAATCACCCTGCTCCCGCTGCTGCAAAGCACACCACAGCTTGATTTTTCCACCACCACACTCTTCAACAACAGACGATATTAGATAATGACATGCAATGCCTGGTGTTAAGCACATATAATGCTTTGAGTTCTGCTCAGATCAACTTTTCACTTGCTGGACAAAAGAATTGTTGTCTATGTCAAATGCTTTTAAATGCTGTTTTGGAAATATGCCTTAAGGCCTTCTACTCAGGGATTGCTCAACCGCGAAGGCCAGACTGGTTAAATTCTGCTAAGCTCGTTGAGCTGCTGGCATGTTCTTCCAGTTCCTGAAGCTCTTTGAGAGAGATTGTTGGGTTTTTGGTCTGGGTCTTGGTCTTGGTCACCTCCCAGTTTGCTCTTTTACTCGATACAGCAGGACAGCTAGTAGCTTCAAACCCCATCCATTACTGAAGCTACTGCGCTACACACGATACTTCAGAATGCTTTTGAATTCCTGGTTTTATTTGCTTTACCCTGATCTATTCATTTCTTTCTAAATGATTTAGTTTGAAACAGGTGGGCTCCAGTAAAGTTGTATATACATCTTGAGGATATTTCAAGCAAACAGGATGCACCTGACTCCAAATCAGAGTGCCACAGCAAAGAGTATGAAAACATCTACATATGAGAGATTTTCTTTTTTGTCTTTAATAAATTTCTAATCCTTTCTGTAAACAAAATTGCACTGTTATTTTGAGTTCATGAGAGTACACTGGGGAAAATGCCAATTATATTCATTTAAACGGATAGTGCAAGGGGTCTGAATGCTTTCTGTGAGTGTTTTATTCAAAATTAGAACACACAGTAAAAAAAAGATTGTCATAGACTTCTAGTCATCACTGCTTTTGATAAAGTGCATATTTTGCTGACAACACAGAGCAGACTGTCAGCCTACACTGATTCAGACCTAATTTTTTCTTGCTGTCTCACAAAGCTAATGACAGCTTATTTAAAAGCTGATTGTCACAGTGAAAACAGAAATCAAAATTAGATCATTAAAGTAACAGAATTTGCATTGTCAGGTAAACCAGACTTTTATAACAGGATGTTTCAGTGTCAATTTAGTTTATATACTTGGTTATACTCGAGCATTTGGCTGACTGATATTTAAGTGCCAGAACAGATCAGTAAAACCATAAGCAACCAAAAGTAGTAATATATGGAAAAAATTATGTCTATATATTATTCATGGTTCTGCAAAATAAGAAAAAAAAACTGTGCAATAATTTGCAACAAATTAAGAAATTTTTATATTATTTATGGCCCATTGAGGCCTGAGCATATATATCATAGACAAATTGAATAAAACATCACTCGGACCTTAGGAGAAACTAGTCTTAAAGCAAGAGCCATCTTCATAAAGTAAGTCACCGTATAGGGTACTCATTAAAATACATGGACTTTTCAGAATTTTTCATTTTTATGTTACAAATCAAAGTTAATGGAGCAGATATGGGTCCTTGTCTGTTTATGATATTTATATATGTGTATATAAAAACTATAGGAAAATAAATACATATAAGTTTAGAGGAACATTTATTTATGAATATTACCGCAGTAATTACTATTTTTTTGCAGACCGTCTGATAACACAGGTCCGCAAAAAATTATTATTTTCAGCTGCACGAGATATTTTTGGTAAATTTCATGTTTTTTAGGGTGCTGAATCCAAAAATGATCTCCATTTACCACCAACATGAGGAGTTTACATTAAAAAAGCAAAACAGCCATGAAAAAAATAAATATTTTATTACAATTAACTATGCATAATTTTTCTGAGATTCCTTACCTTTTGCTATGAACAAAATAAACCTGTTGAGACATGACCCTCTGAGTTTCTCACACCACCAAAACCACCATATCCCCCCCCCCCACCCCTCAATTCCTTGCATTTTCTATTTGTATTTCTCTTGAGTCTCGCTCTTAGAAATATTAAATTAATGTAAGAAATCATTATTGGATATGGCCTTTTGACTCAAGTATAGGATACCGGATTTCAGTTTAAAAAGGGTAATTTTATGCTTAATTAAACTAAAAGCGTGAGTTTTGAAAGAAAACCTGATGAGATGGAATTTTAAAAAATATTTTTCCTGGTTTCAGTGAGTAAAAATCTATAAGAAACTGTAAAAAAAAAAT
>VVHJ01045160.1:0-21667 GCA_015107715.1 Tylochromis polylepis | reverse complement strand
GTGGAATTCCAATAAAATTGATTCATGTTTGTGGCTGTAATGTGACAAAATGTGGAAAAGTTCAAGGGGGCCGAATACTTTTGCAAGCCACTGTGTATATATATATATATATATATATATATAAACTAATTCTGGTGGAAGACAAACTCATGTTTTGTTTTAATCTGACTTAAATACTGTACAAGACTCACACAACAGACTAGTATTCAACACAAATCACGAGTTCCCATTATAGTCTTCAAATCTAAATTCTTTACACATTTTGTTACCTTTCCATTTAAAAAAAAAAAACTATAGTGATAATATACTGGCAATCAAAACACTAAAATCAAATTGTCTTGGCTAACAAAGCATGTAACAAGCTGTAGATTTGTCTTTGAAAGCCTCTCTTACCTTTTATTTTAACTTATTATGTTAGGTTGTATGCAGATGTCAGTTTATTTGCACCTTAAAAAAATTGGTAATTTAGCTTTTATGGTTAGAGGTCTATCATACTGGAAACATTTAGCTGTTAACACTATCCATTTCACTTGGTTTATGTCTTATCCACTTTAAGATGTGCTGCTCATGCTATCAATGAAGTCATCACTGTTTATGCCTGCTTATCATACCTACTGTTTTTCCCCTCATGTACATACAGTCATGTGAAACAAAGTTTACACATGACTGTATGTACATGTGTCTGTCATGTGTACTTTGCGCAGTCCTTTGAAAAACTATGTACATTCCATACATTCAATAGCTTCAATAACCAGCTATGGCTGAACTGAAGTAATCATTTTCTGTGTGACTTCATCAGTTTCTCACATTGTTGTGAGGGAAATTTGGTGCACACCTCTGTTGCTTCAGTTCATTGAGGTTGGAGATATATATTTATGTTCAGCTGTCTTAAGGTCCCAACACAGCACTCCAATCAGGTTTAGGTCTGGACTTCTCTTTTTCAGACAGTTTTAGATTTGCTGCTGTGTTTAGGATCTTGACTTAGTTTCAACCAAGCTTTAGCTCTTGTACAGATGGCCTCATATTTAACTCTAGAATACTCTGGTATACAGAGGAGTTCATGGTTGACTCAGGGAATGCAAGGTGCCCAAGGTTTGTAAAAGAAACCCAAATTATCACCCCTCCACTCCCACATGCTGACAGTTGGTATGACGTGTTTGTGCAGATATGCTGTTTTTGGTTTTTTCCCCAAAGGTGGCACTACACATCATTTCCAAACATTTCCACTTTGGTCTTGTCTGTTTAAAGGACATTGTTCCACATGTCGTATGGTTTGTTCAGATGTAACTTGACCACGCTTCCAGAGCAGCAAACTAAACTTTGGTAAAGATGGTCACACCTGCTGATGATTAGTTAATTGAGTGCATCTGATTAGAAACCCGTTGCCTGCTGCTAATTAATGAAATTTTTTTTATGGAAGCAGTACGATTACAGTAACTTAGTACTTTTAGATGAATGCATATCTGATGATTACACCCAACTAATCAAAAATACACCTTGGTAGTTGCAGTAAATTATGTTTTATGACCACAGACTTACAGTAACATATTTAAAAACTACAGTTCTTCATAATTATAGAGTTCTTCAAGTCATTGATCCATCCTGTAGCTGCAATCTAAACCTGTTAAATTTAGTGTGCTCCATGAAGACAGACTAACACAAACCTGCATTGTCATCATGTTTGCGTTTATGAGGTCTTGAGATTTTCTGAGCCTCCTTTTTGATGCCCTTCTCGATGCCCTTCTCATTCTCATCATCCACTGCTTCACTCACATCTGACAAAGTCTAAAAAGAGAAAATCAAAATGTTTAGCATCAAGGTTTATGTTATCAGAACAAAGATTTCCCAGTGAAAGAAAAAAGTTTGCAACAGTTTAAATGCTAACATTACCTCTTGGTTTAAGGACTCCACTGACTGGCTATCTGGGCTGAGTGGGCAGACCTCCTGTCCTTCCTCCTCTTCTTCACCAATCTCATCCAAAGTGACAAACTCCTGCAGCTCATCCTCCATGATTTCTCTGTTCCACTCTTCTCCCTCCAACACACCTTTCTCTCCACCCTCATCTGCCCCCACCTCATCCAGAGTCACTAGCTCAGATGTGTCATCCAAAAAAGTTTTCTCAATATATTTCCTTGGTCTTTCCAACCTTGTGTTTTCTAAAGTTGCAGGTCGATTATTCCTAACATCATCATCTTTCACAGGGTATATTTCATAGGTAGAGTCCTCACTTAGGTCTTTTGTCAAGGCATCACTCTTTATTGTTAGTGTCCTCTTGTTCGGTGGTGCTGTCTCTTCATCTTGGGCATTTTTCTCAAGATCCTGTTTCTGGGAATCTACAGCCCATGAGGGTCTCCTTCTTGCTGTAGTCTTGTCTTTTGTTGGGACTTCTTTAGCTGTTCTTTCCCTTCTCCCACTGGTAGATCGTGCTGTAATGACTGAATTGCGGTTGTCAGTCACTACCGCTTCTGGCTTTTTAGATGGTTCAGTGTATGTCAGTTTGCCCTCTTTGTTTCCTCTAGCAGACCTTCTTCTATCAGACCTTTCTGTAGTAAAATCATCTTGAATGGAGTCATCTTTATCAAAATTTACTTTCCCATGAATGATCTTTTCAGTATCCTTGAGAATATTTTTGTCTTTTTCTGCAGTGCTTTTCTTTGTTCTTGTCTCATATTTTTTCACCATCTTGTCCTCTTTTATTGGCAATTTCTCCTTCTCTTCACTTTTAGATGTTCTGGTCCTGGATCCACTCCTCCTCATTGCTCTATCATCTCTTTTAGCTTCATCGGATTTCTCTGTTCTTTTTTCCTTGTTGTCTGCCTCCAATTTGGTCTCTGTGGTTGCTGGCTCATCTTCCACAGAATCAATTACCTGGTAAGCTTCTTCCTCTTCTTCTGTGGCTGCTTTAGATACCTGGTTGCTGAGGGTTTCAAGTTTTTGGTTATCATCTTCTATTTCAGTCAGATCATCAACTGAATCCAGTATCTCAAATGCTTCAGTAGCATCTGTTGAAGTGTCTTGGGTGTCTTGACCTTTTTTATTTTGGATTGTGGATTTTATATTGCCTAAAGTCTGATAACCTCCCCCATGCAATGTGTGGCCTTGCTGAGGTCCCGGAGAGTTGGCTTTAGCACTGCCATCTTGATTTTCATCTTCATCCAGCTGTTCTTCTGTTTGATCATCAACTGAATCAATGATTTGGTAAGTTTCATCATCCTCCTCTTCCTCCTCCTTAGTACATTTTCCAACATAATCCCCTGCAGTAATGCCCTCTGCTGACACTTTGTGGTCAGACTTTGCTGCTGCACACTCTGTGTTTTTTTTCTCTGATTTATTAGAATATTGAGTCTTTACAGATGCTCCAACATCTGGTGTTGATGCCATCTTTGACAAATGGGTCTTGTGGCCTGAGGCTACAGTGTGTGGTGTTCTGGCTGGAGATTCTGTCTTGTGTGGTTGTGCTCTGCGAAACGGTAATGCATGAATTTTGACAGGCAGCAAAGAAGAGAATAAAGGGGTCTTCGTGGCCTGAGCAGATTGCACAGGAGTGGTGTTGAATTTGGTTGGTTCAGATGAGCCTTTTTGTTTTTTTGGTGACTCAGTGGTCAAGCTTAAAGACAGGGTGCTTTTCTCTGAAGCTTCAGTGGGCTTGGATTTGGAAGATAAAGCAGCTGAGTTCTTAGACCCTTTCAAGGATCTTGTTGAGGTCTGCTTGGCAGAAGATGAAACATCTGAGTTTTGCCTTTTTCTTTTCTTTCTAGAGATCTGCTCAGATGAGGAGGTGCTTTGGTTGTCATCCACATCCTCAACAATTTCATCAACAGTGACAAAACTCTCAAAATTCTCCTCATCAAAAAGGTGGGTGTCTGAAGAAATATAATCATCATTATGATTATCAGTTGAATCCAGTATCTCAAAGGTTTCTTGTTCAGTACCCTCTTTTATAATGTCTCTGTTGTCTCCCTCTTCAAGAGGCTGTTTTTTACTTTCTGGAATTAGGCCAGCATCTTTGGAGTCTTTGGATGATTCCTCCAAAAGCGGTTTATCATCTTTCCCTTTGCTTCCATCTCCACTGCTCTTCGCTGCATTTTTATCATAACTGCCCACTACCAGAATCAAATCTTCAGACAGCTGCTTTACTGTAGAACTTTCATCTTTGGCCAAAGGACTGGCCTCTTGAACTGTAGTTATTTGGTCTCGGATATCATTGTCTAGCACTTTGCGAGAAGCATCCAATCCAGTTTCACTGCACTCCTCTAAACAGGTTGTGCCATCATCATTAACACTGTCCAAGACCTGAAACCCTCCTTCATGTAATCCTTGGCCTTGCTCAGGTCCAGGTGCCTGACTTAACTCCAACTTAATAGTTTTCATAGCAATGCCTTTTGTTGACACTTTGTGGTCAGACTTTACAGGAACACTTTCTGTAGGATTTGATTCTTCTCTATGAAGCTGATGAGTCCCTATTGTTGCCTCAACTAGTGCTGTCGATGCCAACTTTGACAAATTAGTCCTACAACCTGAAGATGAAGAATAAGATGTTCTGGCTGGAGACTTTGCCTTGCTCGATTTCCTTTTCTGATCACGAGAAGCAGGAGTTTCGTTTAACTGTAAAGAAGTTGTTTTGACATTAGAAGACAAACTGCTTTTCAAAGTGGATTCACTTGTCTTAGTTGAGGAAGGTGACAAAGAACTCTTGAAGTCTTTCAAGGATTTTAATGAGGTTTGTTCAGCAGAGGATAACACATCTGTGCTTTGGTCCTCCCCAGAGTCATCGAAAATTTCATCAACAGTGACAAAATTCTCCAAGTTAAAATTTTGCTCATCAAAAAGGGAGGTATCTGAAGCAACTTGGTCATCGGTGTGATCATTAGATGAGTCCAATATCTCAACGCCACCTTCTTCAGTACTATCTGGTAAAGTTTCTTTGTTGCTTTGGTCTTTAATATTTGTCATTTGGCCAGAGTCCTTGCAGGTTTCTCCTGAAAGCATCTGTTGTTCTTTTTCTTTCCACCACCTTCCATCGCCCCTGCTCCTTGAAGCTCGATTCTTACTTGTGTCCAGCACTTCATTTTTATCAGCTGAATCTTCAATAACAGAGTTATCAGAATTATCTACTTGAATCACATGCTCCTCAGACAGCTGTCTCAATGTGGAACCTACATCTTTAACCGTTTGAGTGGCTTCTTGAACTGTAGCTGTTTGGTCTTTCGTTACACTGTCTAGTGCTTTGAAAAGAGCATCCATTTCCATTTCACTACACTCCTCAGGACCTTCATCTTCAATACTGTCCAAGACCTTATAGCCACCTCCATAGAATTTCTGGCCTTGCTCAAGACCAGATGACTTTGAGTCAACAATTTTCAAAGCAATGCCATCTGCTGAAACTTTGTGGTCAGATTTTACCACTGAATGCTCTGTTGGTTTTGCCTGTTCTTCATTTGGCTGACAAGTCTCAACTCCACTTAGAGCTGCTTTTGATGCACAGGTCCTAAAATCTAAAGACAAAACTTGCAGTGCTCTGGCTGGAGATTTGGGGTTACTTGATGGTGCTTTTTCCACAGAGGAGGCAGGAGTTTCCATAGCCATACACAAACTGCTTCTCACAGTGGCTTTCATTGGCTTGGATAAGGAATGCGAGAAAGAAGAATAAGTTGCTGAGCTCTTGGACTCTTTTGGGGATCTTGTGGAAGTCTGCTTTACAGGAGATGAAACATTTGAACCTTGCCTTTCACTTTTCATTCTAGAGTTCTCCTTAGATGAAGTGGTGCTTGTGTTGTCTAAGGCCGTGTCTTCCACGTCATCAACAATTTCATCAACAGTGACAAAGTCCTCCAAGTTGAAATTTTGCTCATCAAAAAGATGGGTGTTTGATGAGGCTTGGTCATCGGCGTGATCATCAGTTGAATCCAATATCTCAAAGGTTTCTTGATCAGTACTATCTGATGACTTGTCTTTCATGTCTCTGTTGTCAGAATCTTTGGAGGCTTTGGAGGATTCTTCTGAAAACATTTCTTCTTTTTCTTTTCTTCTCCTTTCTTCTGTTTGGTCTCTCAGAGTTTGGTTCCTACTTGTAATTGACATTTCAGTTTTATCAGCTGCATCTAGAACTGTAGATTTATCAGAATTTTCTATTATCTGAATCTTGTTTTCCTCAACCACCCTTTTCTCTGCTGAGTCATCATTTTCAACCAGGTGATCATCCTCTTGAACTGTAGCTACTTGGTGTTTAGAAACCCCGTGTAATACTTGGACAGAACCATCCAATCCAATTTCACTGCACTGCTTTGAACAGGCTTTGGCTTCATCTGTGACATTGTCCATGACCTGACCGCCCAACTCATGCAGTCTATGGCCTTTCTTGGGTCCAGGTGACTGCCTTGACTCTGACTCAACAGTTTTTGCAGCAATGTCCTTTATTACCAATTTGTGATCAGACATTTTCTCTGCGCTCACTGCAGGACTTGTTTCTTTGTGCAGCTGATGTGTGTCAACCAATGTCTCAGCTGCTGCTGCCATCTTTAATGAATGCATCCTGCAACCTGAAGATGAAGTATGCAATGCTCTGGCTGGGGACTTTAACTTGCTCGGGTATGTTTTCCCACAAGTTTCACCAGACTGAGAAGATGAGGAGGTAGACATCTTACTGACACTAGAAGACAAATTTCCTTTCACTGTGATGTCAGTTGACATGGTTGAGGAAGAAGAGGAGGAAATGTGAGAGCTTTGCCTTTCTCTTTTCCTTCCAGATTTCTGCTTATAAGAAGAGCAGCTTTGGTGGCTGAAGGCTGCATCTCCCGTGTTGTCACCAATTTCATCAACAGTGACAAAGTCCTCTAAACTGAAATTTAGCTCATCAAAAATATGTGCATCTGAAGAAACATGTTCATCAGTGTTATCATCAATTGAATCCAATATCTCAAAGGTTTCTTGTTTAGCACCATCTGCATCTCTTGACATGTCTTTCTCAACTTGGTCTTCAAGAGGTTGTTTTTCAACATTTGGGATTTGGCCCGTATCATCGGAGGCTTTAAAAGACCTCTGTATTTCTTCTTGTGTTTGTATGCTCATTCGAGCTCCCTTGATTCTTGCAGTTTGGTTCATGCTTGAATCTAACACATTATCCTTATCAGTGACATCTTCTTGACAGTCCTCTTTAACTATTGCTGCTTGGTCCTTGGTAACACTATCCAACACCTGATAAGAGTTGTGTGGCTCTTGTACATTGCCAGATAAATTGGTTTCAGTGCCATCTTGGCTCTCGTCTTCATTCATCTGTTCATCCATTTGGTCGTCAATCGAATCCAGGATTTGGTAATCTTCAAAGTCCTCCTCCTCCGGATACTTGCCAGAATAATAATTTCCCCATTCTTCTTCTGTGCTTTCCTTCGACTCTTTGAGTATGCCGTTGTTAAATTCAATTTCTAGATTCTGTGTTTGGCTTGTCAACTCTAACCCCTGACCCCGTGCAGCTGAATGTATCTCTAATGATGTTTCAGTTCTATTTGTCTCTGTAGTAATGCCCTCTGCTGACACTTTGTGGCCAGACTTCCCCATTGCACTTTCTGTGGGTTTTGCTTCTTCATCTCTACGAAGCTGATATGTCTCCACTGTCACATTTGCTGCTGCTGTTGATGCGATCTTTGATGAAGAAGGCCTGCAGTCAGAGGATGGAGAATGTAAGGCTATCTCTGGAGACTCTGGATTTTCTGGCTGTGCTGTTTGGCAAGGGAAGGGAGGAGTTTCAATAGATTGTAGAGAAGAAGAGAGAGAGGTCCGGCTGACACTAGAAGAAGAGCTGCTCATGGAGTCTTTCAAGGACCTTGTTGAGATCTGTTTTGCAGCGGTTGACACAACCAGACTTTGGTTTTCTCTTTCCACTCTGCAGGTCTGCTTAACCAGTTAAAGAGATAGGTACTTAATGAAAAATAACCCGAGTTTTTTTTAAACAAAAACTAATAAAAGGGACTACAGAAGACTGTTACTAACAAACTCTAAGATATATTATCATCAAAAGTAATAGGTTTGACTCTATATACCATATGTTTATGCAAGTATGCAGACCAAATTTGAAGCTACAAGTAAGGAACTCACCTTTTTTTCCATTGTCTCTTTATCCAAGTCACTTCTAGAGGTTGTGTTTCTGTTGCTGGGGCTCTAAAAGACAAATATTGCTTACAGATTTACTTGAACAAATTAGAAATGAATTACCCTCACAAAAATATGGCAGGTCATATTTAGTACATTTTGGCACTTTGGAAATGCACTTTTGGCCAGATTTAAATACTGAGATTCCAAGCCAGGTATTACCATTTTATCCACACTCTGTGTCTTGGTTCCTTGAATCAGTCTGGGCTCGTCAGCATTAACATAAGGAAGTTCTTTGATCTTTTCCTCAGACTTTGTCAGACTTGTGACTGGAGAAGCAGAGCTAGAAGCAGCTGGAACAGTTCTTCCATCAGCAGAGGTGACTGAAGTTACTGGTGACCCTTCTTCCCTCCCTTCTGACTTCTCTACATCCTGACTCGCCTGAAGAGCAATGGTGGATGTCATAGTGATCTCAGTTCCTGGTTTATCACGGGTTTCTTTCATTCCTTGGTCACTTGTTGCACTTTGTCCTGCTGTTAGGGACTTAGAAATGTTGGAACTAGCTGATACTGCTGGTTGAGCAGAACCAGAGGTACTGGTTTGCTGAAGAGTTTGCACCCCTGTATCAGAAGAAGGCTGTGCTCCACTTATCACAGGTGGAGACTTGACATCTGTGGTTTCCAGTTCAAGGTTTACTTCAATCTCACTGGAGTCTTGCAGATGTTGTTTTAGGCTCTTCAAACTAAAATTAAAAGCAGAAACACTTTGTTAGTTGCCCACAAAAAACAAATTTGTTTTCAAAAAATTGTTACATATAACATGTTACATAGAGATTATTATTTTTTTGTCCAACCAAGAATCCCAAAACCAAAGATGTTTAGTTTTAGAACAGTTTTAACTTCTACAGGAAAAGCTGCACCCACATTCAGGAATTACTGATTTCTGTCATATTAGAAAGAGAAATACTCACGTTTCAATACGTCGAACTTTATTCCTGTATAGGGGACAAAAAAAGGAGAGGGTCAAAGGATCTGTTTCCATAATAAATAAATAGGTAATTTATTTATCTCTTCCCCTATTTTAGTGAAAGCCATACCAAATTACATTCGTAGATAAATGTTCAATTGAGGCAATCTTCTCCAACACCTGTGTTACACCACTAGATTCTGCCATCTCAATGTAAATCTAAGAATAGAAACAGTCAAGAGAAAAGCACAGAAGACAAGGAAAAGGTTTCTTAAAAAGCGACAACAGAAATCCAACAATTCTTACTGTTTTTAAACTCCTTCATGCTTTCGTTTAGCCAAGCAAAGCTGCAGTACTATAATATGACGGAACATTGAACACAGTGTTGGTTCAAGTAGTCTAAACAGTCACCTAAAGAAAAGATGATTTAAATGCCAGTCAACACTAGCCTTCTATGCAACCAGTACAATATCTCACATAGGGCACATTATTTAAGTTGCTTTAGCTTGCCTATAGTTGCACCACACCTGCAGGCCACTTTGCAACCCACCTCCAGCATCCAGCTCCTGGTTTTTATGCGGTTTGACTTAATCAACTCTCATAAATGACATCTCCTTATGCTTTCCACATATGCAGTTAAATGATTGTGAAGTCCTAGAACATAGCCATACCTCCAAACAAAAATTACTGCAGATGGGAAATAGATAGGAAATTTTTGCTACAGTGATCCTGACTGAAATTAGTAAAACTGTTGATGCAGTCATACAATTGAATACATGGGGGAAAAAAAATGTAGGCGTATGTCATACCCTGTTAGCAAGTGGCAAGAATCTGACAAAAGAACCACTGGATGCCACCACTTGCATGACCATCATGATGAGGTCCACAGATGTCTCAGAGATCTCCACACAGAGCAGCCGCTCCTCTAGAGACTCTGAATCTGGAACATGCTGAAAAACAATGAAAAGCTGGTGTTAAGGAACAGGGAATTGAAACACCTGTTTTGGATGACTACAGATTTAAATAAGTGATAGCTGACTTACAACATTGCTCCATTTCATCAGATTTCTGTACATGACCTCCTACGAAAAGATTTAAAAAGATATTGTCACGCACAGCATTTATTGCTATTCTGTAAATTCAATTATCCAACTCATAATCAGGGTGTTAATGTGTGGTAAACAGCATTTAATATAGTTGTAGAAAATGAGTAAATTATGTAACTATATCAAACATTTTGAAAAATGTTCCTCCCAAAATTGTGAAACATGTCCCCATCCCAAAGAAATAATTCAATTCAGTTTTATTTATATAGCGCCAAATCACAACAACAGTTGCCTCAAGGCGCTGTAAGGAACATTACATTATATTACATTTTAAGGTAAAGACCCTACAGTAATACACAGAAAACAATACGAATACGAATAAGAGTACATTGGGCATAAATTAGCTGAAAATGGGTATTTGCCATTCTGAGTCTACTTTCAATGCACTAAAAATGTCTTTGGGGCACATCAGCACAGTTGCAGACACATGTTCCATCTCCAACTTGGTCACATTAGAGTCGGGACTGCAAGTAGGTATGGCAACCAACTGGTGCATGCAACACCCTCAACCTCTGGGAAACCACTTTCAATTGCAAGCTGATTGCACAGGTCTCCTGGTCAGAACCAACCTATCTCATGACAGTCTACTTTATAAACACAGACAGATGGCCAAGAAGCTGAGTGAGATTGCACAGATGAGCACAACTTATCTGCAACATGTTTTTCTGCAACAGGGGACTCAGCTCAACTGGTTGCATTCTGGTTAAAGTCCCATATAAAAGCAAAGTCGCCAAGCATCTATGTTATTTTGTAGTTAAATTGCCGTCCTGCAGCAACAACATTAATTTCAATTTCAGGTTCTGGCTGGACTCTAAAGGTAAGAAATTAAGGTGAATTTCTATGTTTGTACAATGTAACAGTTAGTCAGTGTATTATCACAAACAGATTGCATGTAATTGCTAACTAAAACTCATTAATTCACAAACTGATTCACTGACTCTGTCTTATTGCTTTTTTTATCACAGTCTTGATGCGCCAAAGTCACTCTTAAGATGGTATCTGACTGCGAGTTGCCAGAGCCCTGACCCCCGTCTTCGAATTAACTACATCAAAGGCAACAAGACTGCAAGTTCGTTGCACAAAGTTGCAATAGTTTTGGTTGTGCCACAGTCTCCATCCACCATCTTCCCTAGTGTGACTGCAGGTTCATGGTTTAATTATGGTTTGATCTTTGTTACAAATAAATCATAGTTCAGCAAAATAATGGCCCCAATAACACATCAAAGATTTGGAAGGAGATTTCAATACCTCACTGGATCCAGGATGCATGTCCTGTAACACGAAGTGGATATTGAGTATCCGACCTCTGACAGAAATGGGATTTTTCCTGTGCAGTCGAACAAAATGGGCACAGGCATTCCAGTCACTGAAGTACACGAAGGCCTGTAGGTCAGGATAGAAAAAGCCTCAGATAAAAATACAATTTTTCAATAAAGCGTTGTTTGAAAAAATAAATAAATAAATAAATAAAAAATCCGGAATATCAAAATGTCTGTGCTTGTGTCAGTCTTCAGCATCTACTCCTCACCCTCCTCTGCAGTGTTAAAACGATGATGTTGTAGTACAGAGTATGAAGATTATGAAAGGGGAAATAGCGCCACACCAGCTTGGCAACATCCTCGTGTCTGTAGTTCCCTTCTGGCAAACCCGTCAGCATAATGTGGGGGAAAACAGTGCCTGGAGCACGGTTTTTCTACAGGATACAAAGTTAATTCAAAGAGGGGAAAAAACCAGTAGAGGCAACACCTGCACATTGTGCTTCCTTTGACAAGGTCATTAACTATTTTATGCTATTTGATATTGAAACAGTTCATGACATTTTACACAGGTAAGCACAGATTTTCAGAACATCTTCAAGTTACACTCATGTAATGAACATGGGATAAAAATGCAGAATTCAAATATATTCATATCAAAAGAAGGAACATGGAGTTTAGAACTGAAGATCAGACATTTGGACGATGGACTCAAAAGCATAACTGCTAAAGAAATAATGTTGTAAAGTAGAAAAATGTCTGAAGTTGGTTCAAAGAGAAGCATTTACGTTCAGATTCAGCCAACTTCTCCAAACTTCCAGGGCTGGTTATGCAAACAATTTTCAAATCACTTTCTTAGCCAAATTTTACATCTAGTTGGTAAACAATATCTTATTACAAGTAATTAACATTACAGTTTGCTTGTTATTTGATGAGTTTGGAGTATAAAAAAAATTGTGCTTACCTGATTTTTTGTCAGCTTGACTGTCAGAAAATCTACAAGTCAAAAATAAACACAGCCACTTGATAAGAGCCACTTATTTCCTACATTTTGAATCTGTTTAATGAATGAGTTTAATTCTAGTTCAAGTTGGTTTTCTCACCTGGGATGACAAACCAAGGAGACACGGTAGGGAACAAAAAGGGATAGGTTTTCATTGTAACCCAAAATGGTGAAGTGCTTCCCTGAGGAACACCAAAATTTGCTGTTGGGATTGTCGCCCCTTCAGCAACATCCTTGCTGTCCGGCAAAGCTTTCGCTGCCAGTCTGGGTGCTGCACAAGCAAAAACCAAAGAGCTTTCTTTGAATTTATTAAATGCTTTGATTTTGATATTTGATATTTTCCATCATATCATTCCAATTATTTTATGATCTTTAACATACACTAGCCGCTTAGGTGGTTTGTTTTTGTTGTCAATGTAGCAGACAACAGAATTTACCTGGATGAAACACATTTAAGTCCAGGTATATTCTGTTGTATGCATGTATGGCACACAACCTACAAAACAAGTAAGAATATGAACAATCGCAGAGAAATTTGTATCCTCTGAGAGAATTTAACCTTTTTTCTTGTTAACATGGCCATCAACCTCTTGAGAACCTGCATCCTCACATTTTGCCTTTTCTGCACCTTAAACTTCATTTTATACTTTATTGCATTATGCTATAAAATAAACTAATTGGCCTCATGTGAGGACAAAGTAGCAACAATGCAATGAAGTAACAACCTCCTGTTCAAAGGTGAAGCTTATTTTATGTACTTATCAGCTCCTTCCAATCCTAAAAAGCAAGGGGAAATTAAAAATGCATCCTAAACAAGAGCTTGGGTTTGAGTAGTGGGTCTGAGAAATCAGCCCAATGGAGACACATGAGTGCACTGGTTACTGCAATGCCTAAGACCTACCTTAAGTATTTTGTTAGCTACTTATCATGTAACTTTCCATGCATCTACATCGCATCTGCTTTATTTTATCCAAAAACACAGACTTACGCCGTGATGTGGATTCGTTTCTTGGTATCTTAATCCTGTAGACGTTATGGCCAAAGCCCTGTTTCAGGAGGCTGTACCAAACTCCGAGTCGATCAGCATCGTAAATGGACTCAAATTCAATAAACACCTAGAACAGACATGTACAAATATGAAAGATAAGACAAGATAAGACAACATTGTCGTTTTTGTTTAAATCCCCTCAATCAAATTTATGAACAGGTGTGTGTTTTAACCTTGTTGAGGAGAGGCAGGTAGTTTTTTACAGAACCGATTTTTTTCAAAGCTTCCCTGAGATCATTGGCCTCACTTGGTGAGATATTCTTGATGTAGATTAACGTTGATCCATCATCAGTTATCTGCTGCTTTAAGAAGAGCCAGCGAACATTCAAACAAACACAAACAGTTTCTTTTTGTTTTTTTATTTGATATGTATGTGACTGCTATGTTATATTTACAAATCAATGTATAATTTGGGGGAAAAAAAGTTTACTTACATAATTCACCAGTTTCATCAGAGTGCTATAAAACCCAAGCTGAAACATGAATGTAAGAGAACACAGCGTTAAAGGCACTACGCTCTATGGCAAGACACTAGGTAGTATCATTTCAAACATTTCTTAATTTATTTAAGGTGGTATTTTTAAGGCACTTCAATCTGGAGGGTTTTCTTTTTTCCTTGACACAAATTTAGCAATTTGTGTACATTTGTGGCGCAGCACAGCAAATGGCAGTGAAAGACTAATTTATCTATTTGCATCATCAATAAACCAAAATGATTCAAGGAACAGAAAGAGTTTGATATTTTCAAGTTAAAAACTTCTAGCAAGTAAATAAAGATAGATAAATGCTTTTTGTGAATGTGAACCTAGAAGCTTTGAAATTTGAGGTGACATAAAATATTTTATAAAAGGACATTTTCAGACTTTAGTGTGGTATTTACATGCTGCATCTATCACATTTAAATAATCTAAAAATAGTCAAATTCAATAAATAAAAAAACTACTTAATTACCATCCTCTATGCCTCATTTACTAAACTACAGGGATCAACAAGATTGTGCAGTAGAAGCACAGCAATTTTTTCCAAACATGCCACAATATAAATGTGCAGTATTTTTGCATTAGTACGTACCGGATTCATTGGAAAGGAGTAGATTAAAGGCTCCAAACAAAGTGTGGACCCATTGAGAATAATACTCTTCTCTTTTGATGCTTTAATGAGCTTTTTTGCCTTCATCACACTTGGTGCGACAGCAAAAGCCTGGAAGGAAAATTTACATTTGTTATTATTCTAATCATTCACATGGTGACAAGCACCTACACGGTACACAAACACACACGAGAAAATGTAGGCTGACCTCGGATAAAGAAACCAATGAGAGACCTAGAAATATACCTGCGGGATCAATGAGTAATTCAGATTTATAAGTTGGTGCCTACCATACGCATCTGAGGAATAATGTAGATGTCATCATCTACATATCGAAATCCAAATGGGGTGAGTTGATTGGCAACGTCTGCCTCTGTGTAGCAGCTGTTGTGATATTCTGGTAGGTTTGTGATCAACAACACCTTCATTTTAAACAGAAAGGGAAAAGGAGAAATTATACGTTTTTTTTAAAAACACTATATGTATTTGTTTTCAAAAAGGTGCTTCTTTCAAAAGAACAGAATGACCAAATATCCAAATTTTCTTTACAAAGGTGGAAAAACATTTTTAATTTTTCAAGACCTACAGATAACGCTATTACTTTGCTAAACATTTATTAAGGACATTTTACTACATTTTTATTGTTTTTTGGACTACACCTAAAATGAGAAATAGGTTAGTCATACCTTTAAAAAAACTTACCTTTGATAGAAATGTTTTATTCTTTTTCAAACAATCTGCGATGTAGAGAGAACAGAAAAATAGTTAAATAAATAGGAGTTTTGATCAAAAGAGCCAAATAATGACCCACATACATTACTTACTCAGGTGTTTTCCACCCATGAGCTTTTCTATCTTCTCCCCAACAGTCAGGTTGCTAAAGCTTTGCTGTTGCTTGCCTGCTGTTGCAGCTGTTGGCTCAGTATTGGCAGATGCAGCTACTGCAGTCGACACTGCCGAAACATTGCTGACAGTTTTTGATGGTGGGTCCTTTTGGCTTGTCACAGCAATCACAAGATCTTAAAAGGAGGAATAATTTAATTTAGATGGATTGCAGTTTTTTGAAAAATCTCCACCAAATTTGAATATAATCTGAAGACATTTCTGCTGTTAACAGTGAGAAGCTGATATTCTGGAAAACTATAGTTGTGAAAAAAAAGAAATTGTGATAAGGCATTCTTGTACAACATTGTACAAGAATGGCTTATGGTTATATTTATACTGTTATACTAAAAAATTGAAAAAAAAGAAGAATTTTAGAAGAAAACCTCTGAAACTCCTTGAAGTGGACAGAAGAAATATATCTGATAACATTTGCAAAAGCATGAACATGTCCACAGGCACACGGAGTCCTGTGAAAACTATTTTTCCACATGAGTGTATGCCCTTTCATTATCAGGAACAAACACACAAACTGTATTTTGTGTCTCCAACAACACTGTCCTACATATTCCATGTCCTACTTCCAGAAATACTGAACCCACAACTAATAATGGTGCCTAACTGTTACCTTACTTATGCCTCAAATACAGAGTTTCAGTTTCACAAGCTTAACAGTGTCAAACATACCTTTTTGCTGTGTTATTGTGTTCGCACTCTGAACTGTCTGCTTTGCCTCCAGAGCAGCTTCAGTTGAGCTTCCTGACATTTGCAGTTTTATTTGTCCTCGTGCAGTTGTGGACTCTGAATCTGGCGTCACACTCTGTTGGATCTGTGATGATGCCAGCCTTTTTATAGTTGTCTGTTGTGTCTTAGGTGGATCAGTCGAAAGTTTGGGTAGAGATGCATCTAGTATGGTCTCAGCTGTATCGTTTGACGGTTGATTCTCCTTGGATTTGGTTGCTAAGGCCTTTTTACATGCTCCAATCTCCAGCGATTCAGCATGTTTGGTATCTTTTGTATCTAAATCAACTTTGGCAGATTCTGCCTGCTGCTTTGTTTCAGAAGCTGCTCCATTTCTTGTTTCAAGAACCTTGGCTGTGTTTTCAAGCACTGCTGTGGATTTTTTAATCTCCAAAGTTTCTGTGTTTTTGACGATGGCCTGTGTTGTGTCAGTAGAGCTTTCAACTTCCATGGGCTCCATCACTTTTGTATTTCCAGATTCTAGTGGTTCAGTGTGTTTGGCCTCTTTTGTCTCAGCTCTGGTCTGTAGTCTCTGGGGGTGATCAGTTGTTGGTGTGGTCTCATTTGTACTGGCTGGTGTCTGACCCTCGCTCGATTTGGCTAGTAAGGCCTTTTTCTCAGCAAAATATTCGACTTCCATTGCCTCTGCCACATCATCTTTGGCAGATCCAGAATCTTGAACCTCTGTATCCTCAAAGCAATCCTCAGTATGTTTGGGCTCTTTTGTCTCAACTTTGGCTAATTCTGCCTGCTGCTGTGTTTCAGAAAACAATACATGTTTTGTTTCAGGAATGTTGGTTGTGTTTTCAGGCAATATTCCAGATTCTTGAAACTCTGTATCCTTTGAGGCTTCTGGTTTTTTGATATTGGTTTGTGTTCTTTGGGGTAGGTCAATCTGACGTTTTGTTGGAGACACATCTAGTGTCATCTCAATTGTACCAGTTGGTCTATGAACGTTATTGGATTTGGTTAGTAAGGCCATTCTTTCAGTAGAACATTGAACCTCTTTGGGCTCTGTCACTTCTTTATTCCCAGACTCGAGTGGTTCAGTGTGACTGGCCTCTTTTGTCTCAACTTTGGCTAATTCTGCCTGCTGCTGCATTTCAGAAGCGGACACATTTCTTGCTCTGTCTTCAGGCATAACAGTAGATTCTTGAACATTTGTATCACTTTTGGGGGTGTTGAAGGTCTCATCAGGCTTATTTTCTGAAGTTTTAGGTTTGGATGGCACATTTGTGGCATGAATGGTGTCCAACATGCCTTTTTGCTGTTCTTGACCCTTTTCGACCCTTTCAGCTGTCTGCTTTGAATTCAAAGCAGCTTGAGCTGTAGTCTGCTGTGGTGTTTGTCCTAGTTCAAAGGACTCCAGTTCTCGCAAGCATTTGCTACCAGGAGAACTTTCAACTTCCATGGGCTCTACGACTTTTGTATTCACAGACTCCAGTAGTCCAGTGTGTTGGACATCTTTTTCCTTCTGATAAACTTTGTCATCAGCCTGGTTCTTTGTTTCAGAAGCTGTTGCATTTATTGTTTCAAGAACAGTGGTTCTCTCCTCACTCACCACTGCTGGCTGCTGAAACTTTATTTCCATTTCTGGTGGCTTTAAAGTCTCTACACCAGGCTTATCCTCTAAAGTTGTAGATTTAGATGGAACATTTGTGCCCTTTACAGTAATTTCTTCCACATTTTGTGTTGCTGAACTTCCTGGACATTGTTCTAATTGACTTTGAGGTTTATCCATAGTTGAGGATGTTTTTGCTTGGGTAACTAAGACCTTTGCATGAGTGACAGCTGCAGTTCCTTTAATTGGATTCACAGTCTTATTTGACAATTGATTCATCTTGACTGTATCTTTAGGTGCCACTACAGAGTTTTTAGCACTGCTTTCGGATCCTTTGAGTGTAGGTCTTTGTTTTGAGACGGCATCATCCTGCTGCTTTCCTGAACTTTTGGAATCATTACACCCAATGTAATGATCTTTCTTTTCTTCAACAACTTTTACAGCTCCTTTTGCAGCTACTTTGCCTTGTTTTAATGTTTGGGATATCTGTTTTGTTGAGACACTTTTTGCTTTGGAAACCAAGACTTTTGCTTTAGGAACAAGTTTGCCTGTTGTATTTTTTTTGTCTCCAAGTGACAAAGACAATGGCTTTTTAAAAGAATTTCCAGCTGAAGTGGATTTAGTGGACTTGATGGTTTTTCTGTGAACAAAAGATTTTAATAAGCCCAAATGACAGGAACAAAGAGAATCTCAATAGAGATGACGGTCTGAATGTCAAGCGTATCTTACTTCTGTGGAAGCTTCTCTTGTTCTTTGGTAAAAGTTGGAAGAGACTTCTTTGTAACAGAATCCTGTAAACCGGTTCAGTGTGAATTAACATGAATATGTATAATATATTAATCTGCATATTAAAATTACTAATAGTAATACAGTTTAATGATGCTACAGCAATACGGTCAAAGTTTTGACAGTTTGACCATAATTTTAAAAAAACAACACAGAAATGGTATAATACCTGTTCTCTGACAACACTGACTGGTACTCCTTTAATGTCGATACTCTTTAACTTTTTCAGTTTCTGAGCATCTTCTTCTTTCATGAAATTCACTTTTGACTACATGTGCAAATAAACACACAAAATCAAATCATTGTGATTATTTCAACCATCAGGACTAAGTGTGTGAATATAGTGGTGACAAAGGGCCAGATTTAACATGTGGGGAAAATTAGCCAGAGACCACATTCATAATGAGAGTGAAAAGATCTGTGGGTGACCCACTAGCATGCATTCATTTATAAGCAGGGATTCATTCAGTTCATTTTAAAAAATGACCAATGTAAACTACCAAGAGCAGTGCAAAATGGTGGTTCAAAAACAAGCAGACCTAATGAGGAAGTAATCTACTAAACTAAATTTGAATTAGGCATAGGTTTTTACAAATATGCTTCTCTTCTAAAAGAGCACTTCAGATCAAGTAATGGCATGTTTTTTTAAACAAGGGTGAACTGTTACTAATTGCTCATAAAACAGATCTTTTGGGATGAAAAGCATATTCTGCTGCTTGGATAATCCCTAACCAAACAGCAAAGCAAAAAACAAAAACGGAACAAGGGCACTTCTATACATATTCATATAACTCGGAATTATGTTAGGTTATTGTAAAACTTACAGTCATCTAAAAAGGAGAGAACAATTTCAACTCTAGAGTTTTACTTAATGGACTAGGTTTTTCCAAAATGTTCCAAAGCAGCAACCACTTCTTCATGAGAAAAAGCTTTTACAATCCCTTGTAATTTGACTGTTGTTGAAGGAAAAGATTTACTAGCCTGTGCAAACACAGACAAAAAACTCAGAAACTAACTATAGACTTGATTGTGAATGACTGAAGCTAGCTCCTTTTATAATTTGTTGGGTGTAGACAAACACATCTGTGGCGAGGAGTCCGTCAATGACTCCTGCTACGCATGAGGAAAACTTTTCTTTTAATTCTTTTTTTCCCTTTATCACAGATCAAAACATTTTGTCAGTGCCTTAGACCCAAACGTTGAGGAAGAGAGGAAGAACTATATTATTTAGCACACATTAACTGTTAGCAAACACACCAACCTTAGGCTTTGAAGAGGTACTTGCTTCACTCTTATGAAGTCCAGGTTTAGCTTCCGATGACTTGGTGGTCTTCGCCTTCTTTGAGGAAGATGATGACGTAGAAGCAGCGGATGATAATGACGTTAATGGTGACTTCATCTTGGCTAGCTCAGCCATTAAGACAGGAGCTAATGTTTTAGCCATGGCCTCCAGGTCAGACTGTTTTGACAGAGAGTGGAGACCTAGAAGGACAAAGATGAAAAAAAGAGTCACACCTTGGTGGTTTGTATGTATAAACAGAAAAGCTTATCCTGTCCCTTGGAGCTTTTTATAATGAAATCAAAGATAAATAGGTGAAATTTCTGTAATATGAGTAATTTTTCAGGAAATTTCTTCATATATTGTGGAGTACACAAGCATATTCAGTATACTCCACAGCAGTATACTGAATTTGTTCATCTTTGACAAGTGAAAATATAACATTGGAAATGGGAGAACTGATTTGTATTAATTTTGAGTATCTTTTAAGTTACATGTATGTGTGCACACTGCCAAACCTGTGGTTTCCAGCAGCTGTTTGGCAAGTCTTTTTGTACTGATGTCCAGCTTCTTCTCTTGAGACCTCCCTTCTGATGATGAGCTCTTATGACTTCTGCTCAGTGGCAAACGCTTATCATCTCGTCTCCTTGCCAGCGATCGTCTTTCATCACTCCTCTTTTGTTGTAATTGTTTCTCATCTCTCCTTCTAAGTGACAATCGTCTATCACGGCTCCTCGAACGTGATCGATAATGGAAGGAGACAAGATGGTCGTACCGTGGGGAGAAGGAATGAGACCGGGACCTAGAAAGTATGAATCAAACATTTTTTTTCAGGCTCGAATAAAATAAGGACATTTTCAAAACTGCTAATGAAATATCTCAAAGCAATATTTCTGTTACAAATCCAGTGAGGATAAAAAGGTCAAACCTAACACTGATGCAAATGTTGTGCAGACAAATTTTTTGTCATGATACAATCCACTGGAATGGAAAACTTTTTTTTTTTTTTCCCCCCTCGTATCAGACCTGCGATGTCTGGAGCTGTGTGGTGATCGTGATCCACTACTGAGTTGCTCTCTTCTCCCTCCAGAACTGTAGTGGTGGTGAGGGCTGTTTGAGCGAGAGCGTGAATAGCTGCCATGTTTGGGCCTTCTGCCATCTGAACCAAGGCGGCGGCGTGGGCTGTGTGAGTGAGAACGGGAATGACTCTCGTGCCTGGTTTTCTGATGACGATGCTGGGAAGTCTTGCCAGAAGTGGAGGGTGAGGACTTCTTTTCTGTATTTGAAGCACTAATAAGAGCAACGGGGTTTAAAAAAAAAAGCTATAAATAAATTTTAAAAAGGGAAAACCTGCAAAGCTGCTGTATTTTTAATTTGCCTAAAGACAAAGACTTTTACCTTGGGTATGTCAGTACTTTACCATCCCACTGTGGGTATCTGTCAAAAAAAAAAATAAAAAAGTGAAATCGAAAATCTATTAAAATAGCAAATGTTTTAAAAACGTAGGTTTCTGCAACTACCAATCGATCTTAAAGCATGATTTCTCGAGAGACTGATTAAGCCTGACAGATCGACCAATGTTATAATGTAACAATGTTAGCTTGAGAAAAGTAGCCTACCTTACATTTTTTTAAAATTGCTTTTGATGACTTCAGCAATAAGCTATAGAGCAGTGTTTCCCAACCGGTGTGCTGTGAGAAATGATCAGGTGTGACGTGGAAGATTATCTGGTTCCACCTGACCGGCGTGAGTAACGGGCAGAACAATTACATTTTCTTCCACTAGAGGGCAGTACAACTATCTGCTCTAATTAAATGGGTTGCCAACTGCCAGTAAAACAGAAGAAGACGAAATTACATAATAGT
>VVHJ01045158.1:0-10970 GCA_015107715.1 Tylochromis polylepis | reverse complement strand
TTATGACGTTTCATATAATCTTCTCAATATTTTTATGATGTTTTATGTAAGCACACGATCGCCAATCATTTTAATTAAGCTTAATGTAATCACACAAGTGTTGATCAGAGATCAGAATGTTCTGATATTGTTTCACTGTAATCACACAAATGTTTTGCAGAGATCAGAGTGTTCTGAGAATGGTTCACCATGTTTCATACAAAATCTCACAAGGTCTAGTGATTAGAATGTTTTGACACTTTTATGCTGAGCATAGCGAATAGTGTAGTTGCTTTTCAACAGATTAGAATGTTTTGATAGTTTTTCTGTAGAGACGCTGCACGGAACCTTTATAAGGTCACACACACTTCCGGCGCCACCCGGACTATATAGTGTTGCACACTTCCAGAACACGCGGAGAGAACAGCTGGAGCTCTGCGTTAGACAGCGATCTCCCAATGCGCATTGTTATGATTGGTACCTTTGTAATAAACAATTTGTTAAATTGGACCTAGACTTGTCTTCTCTCTGGACACCTCTTTGCCCGGTAACACAGCATGGCCTCTTCACCCGTCCCACTTTCCTGCTCATTGTGTCAAATATTTGTTACTCCTCAGCTTCCTTTAGCAGTAATAATACTTGTAATAAATGTAGCCTATTTGAAGCTCCGGAGGTCCAGGATCACTGAATTGGAGACTTGGCTTCCACCCTTGAAAAACCTGTAGCTAGCCAGGCTCCTGTAGCCAATGAGAATTGATAGGAGAAACGATAAGGAATTGGTTTTTAATTTGCCGTATCACTACTTTGTAGCCAATATAGTGAAGTTCTGTAAAGTAAAAGAGACTTCAAATTTGTGCCAAATAGTGAAAAATATTACATGACATACCAAAGGCCATAACTAATAGCAAGAAAGACAAAAAAAATGGTAGGTGAAAATGCATAACTTTACTTTTTTTAAATTATTATTTTAGCCAGAGGAGGGATCTTCACAGCCCTCTGCCTAATTAGCCAACTTCAGGAGACATTAGGCTGAGGGCCTAACATGGTGCCAAGTAAGCTGGTGAGGCACTTAGAAACCAAACATTCCTTTTGAGAGAAACCTGGTCTGTTTTTAAGAGCATTTAATATAACCAGAGGTTGCTGGATTGTTTGAAAGTGATAAAGTAATGGAGAGAAGTTATACGCTAGTGGAGATTTTTGAAAAGAAAAAGAAATGCCTGCATATGCATATCCAAAGTGTCTTAACCTGACAGAACTGATGACATTTCATAGAGACCGTTTTAGATATTCCCTTTGGTGTGTTTTGAGAACAAATTGTTTGAAAACCACTGTTTTTAAAAAAAAAATTGCTTCTTTTTTGTGATCAAGAGACTTGGCTTCATTTAGCTATTAGTCATATTTTTCAGAAACTAAGCCTATGTCCATCTACAATCTTTGCTTTGAAGGTTTCGATATCATTACTAATATGAAATCAGTGCTTAGCGTTATTGTTCAAGTGGATTATTGATTTGCCTACTAACCACGAATCAAAAGATTATGTGGAACATGAAAGAAACCGCCTGCACTAAGCTATAGTATGGTCTTACTTTGATTTAACGTGATAAATCATCTGCCCCAATGAACAATCCAGTTATCAAGGTAGGTAGGCAAAAATGATAACTTTCTTGTGTGGACTAAACCACAGCTTCAAACACCTTCTCAAATTCACCAGTGATTAATATTGTATTAGGACTGCATTATTTATTATTTACAATAAAGAAATACAGCCTCTCACATATGAATGGGAAAAGCTATTTTGCCCAGGAGTTATCAGTGCCCCTAATGAATATCAAAAGAATCAACCTGACCAAGGAAAAAGCAGTAAGTACTGGTACTCTCAAAGACATGTCATGTGTGTAACTGCGAAAGTGGCCACGGGGAACTTTTCAACCCCTTGCCTGATCCACCGTAACTCTAACCCTCCCATTGTCAAAAAATCAAGATGAAGTTTTATCTTAAAACATCAAAACATCAACTTCACTACTGGATCTGGATGAAATAACGCCTACTGAATATTGATTTTTGAATCCCCTGAAGACTCTGGGCTTTCCTACTGTCTTTGTCTACTTCCACAGCAAGGCTTTTTTTTTTCTTTTGCTGGGTAGAACTTCCACAGATATTCACATTACGCCAACAATTACAGAACAAGATAGCGCTATTGTCTCCTGTTGTGGGAGTGCTCTTGTATCTTCACTTATGCTGTTTCATACCCAGTGGCAGACAACTATGAAAGCAAGGTTTATAGGGAATAAATTCAGAATCTAAGTACGATATGAGTGGATGCGTGCCTGCAGAGCTTCTTGATAGTGACTATTGTGGACGACAGTCTCCCAGGTTCACATCTTGATGTAGAGCCCTTGTCACAGAGGACCACCATTCCCCTCAGTTGTCCCTTTGCTTTTTGAAGAGAACAAAAGAATTCACCTTCAGCTCCAACTGTCTAAAAAATGCACAGTCGGACTTTGTGAAAATACGCATGTGCACACATGTGCTCAATGTTTAACAACTGTGTGTAGAAAGCTGAATCCGTTTTATTAACTCAGACGTAATAGATAGAAGCTGCATGAGATGATTATTATTTAGGCACATGAGGCATGTGCTGATGTTAAAAACAATAATATGAAATTATCCATGCTAACACACCACTGCTTCTAGACTAACAGACACACAAATTCCTAAGTAGGAAAGGAATCAAAATTCCAATATTTCTAGGCGTGTGCATGATCATTCATATAATACATCCAATATAAACCATGTTACCCTCAGCATACAGAGCAATAATAAATACAACAATTAAATAAAACAGGCGTGTTCTCATATTTGTCTTGGAATCAAGTCCTAATGAAAGAGATGTGAATGCTTTCCAAATGGTCCAGGCATAAACGTAAGGAATACTGAGAGTCATTGAGATATTTAAAAAAAAAAAAAAAGGAATTTTCTGCTTATCTTGCTGAAAGGAACCATCTTGTTGTAAAAATACTTAATTTATCTTTCAGCCTTTGAAAAAAAAATCGACGTCTGACACGCAGACAGTCTAATAATGAAGCTGTAAACTTTCCATCAGAAAAAAAATCGCTTAAGAATCAGTTCTACTGCATATTTCCTTTATGAAGAAATTTACTTTGTTTCACCATAAAATGCTTACTTTGCACTTATGCATTATTATAATGTGTCATCTCATCCCTTTTTTCTGTAGGCAATGGATATTGGCCACCATCTTAGCTCTTTAAGTGATAGTTTCTTGCTCCTGCCTGCTGTGTTTCCCCTCATTAATGGAAGCTATTCTCCATCACCGTCCTCTATGAAGGGACTCTCCTCATGCAGGCCAAAGCACTTTGACAAGAATAAAATTACTGTTAGCTTTCACAGCTAATTAAAGTGTAGTTAGTTCACTGATGTTCTCAGAGTTGATGTCATTCTACGGGGCTTCGACTGGAAATAGCTGCACTTACAGTCGATGGATGGATGCCATATATGCTGCCTTCGAGAATTTTGTTTCTTAGGGAGTCCTCCAGCTGCATCTGTCAGACAGAGTCCAGCTGTTTTCCACTCAGCTGTAGAGCACATCCATAATCCAATAACTGCAACACTTAGTGTCAACATCATGCCCTGTTTCAGATACTTTTGAAATACATAAACTCATCCCACACCCAACTCCAGAGAGCAAAAAATATGATTTCGTTAGAATTTATTCACGTTCATTATGAGAACATACAATATTTGTCCAAGCTTCTTAACTGAAGTGAAACTGAGTAGCCAAAGCTGAGAAAAGACACTCCTGCTCAAGAATAGCAGGTAAAAAAAAAAAGAAGAAAAGTTGGCTATCTATTTAAATACTATGCTTTGTGCAATTTTGCACATGCGTATGCGTAGGTTTTGTGTGCTGCATATCTAAGTGAGTGACAAGAGGTGAACAAATTAGCAGTTCTTACATGCGGTTTGGCAGGGGGAGGTTTAGAAGAGCCTTGAACATCAGCAGCTACTGATGAAGAGCTTGGAAGTGCTTGAAACAGTGTTTGATTTTCCACGCAAAGTCCCTGTGGCTCAGCTCAGATTTGGATTCAGCACCTTTGAGGTGAGCATTTCAAAAGGAAGCAGTTCAACTCCATCGCATCAATAGTCGCTTACAAGAAGTTTTTGAGGAGATGAAACACGTATAACGATACAGTGCTGTCTTTAAGGATAAGTTTGGGGATTGTGATATTAAGAAACTTTTGATCAGAAAAGGTGAGGCTTACAGCTGTATCAAAATAATGAGTGAGGAGCGCCTTTTAAAGAGGTTCAGATGGGGCATGTGACAAGTGATGACTCAGTACACAGTTTTAAGTCAATTAAATCTCCCTCACCTTTGTTGTAGATGTCTGTTGAACCGCTGATACTCAGACAAAAATAGGAATGTTTTTCAAGAACACTTTGGAGTCCAGTGACTTTAAAAGGGGTAAGATGTAGAAAATAAATGGCTGTTGCATCTAGGAAAAAGAAGAGAAAACTAAGTCTTTAACAGCTGAAGACAGAATACATTTTATGTCAATAACCAGGCTTAAACAAAAAAAATGAGCTGTGTAAGTAGTTTTGTTCAAAACATGATTCCACTCTACCTTTAAAGTTGATCTAACCTGTTTAGTTTGTCATTGTTATACCAGTCCAGTCCAGTCATGATAAAAGAAAGTACACTCTAGTTGATGCCCTGCCACAATTATATCAGTCTAGTTAAGGTCTTGTCATTGCTCCTCCACCACTGTGCTTGACAGTTGGTATGAGGTGGTTGTACTGATATCCTGTATTTGGTTTTCTCCAAAGAAGGGTACTGTGCATTATGGCAAATCAATCTTCAAATGTTTGCAGTTTGTTCGGATGTATCTTAACAAAGCTAAGTCGTGATGCAATGTCATTTTAGAAAGAAAAGAGTTTCTCCTGGTAATCCTTCTAAACAAGCCATACTTGTTTGGTCTTTCAGTCTTTTTCTAATTGCAATGTCATGAACTTTAACATTTAACGTGTTAACTGAGCCCTGCAAAGGGTTTGAGTGAAAGCCTGGAGTGCAAAGTTATCAGCTAAAGCTACCTAGCTTGGTTAGCTAGGTAGTGTTATCCATACAAGTGTCATGCATAAACTGTACTGATGTGGTGAACTAACACATATAGCCTAGCTGCTAATTGTTCTAAGTATCAAAATATTAAAGTGCTAGAATTTCGCTAACCAAAACTGAAGCACAAAATTCCTGCACAGTTTTTACATTATAGCCAGTAGCACAAAAGAGGTCGTGTTCAGTGACAAAAATGATGTGTTAATTTTCATTTAAAATGTCATTTAGTTCTAGTCATAATTAAAATATTTTATATAGTTTTTGTCAACTAAATATCATATGATTATAGTAGACAAAAGTTAGAGTTGATTCAGTTGACCAAAATATAAAGCATAAAAATTTGTTGTGTTCTTACCAGTTGGTCCACGCGGTTTAAAAATTGTGTTATTTTAGTTTCTATCAAATGCAAAATTTATATGTCTGCTCTTCCCTTTGTTGTGTTTCCATATATTTCATGTTTTCCATGACAAACACAGAGCATGGGAGCTAGTTGTACCCCCTCCCCCCTCAAAAAAAGCTGTGGCGTTTCCTGGGGCAAGTAAAATATCTAGTAATCTAGTATCACTACAGTTTATCTTAGTTCTTGTCCTTGTGTATTAGTGTTTATTTAGTTATCATTTATTTAGTTTCTTTTAGAAAAAAATGGTTGTTAATGAAAACTATGACAAAAATTTACTGGTCAACTAAATTAACACTGCTAGGATAATAGTTAGCAGCTAACTCGTAATGCCAGTTATTCATAAAGACCAAACCTGTATTTTGTACCAGACATTAAGCATAAGCATTTAAAAACTGAAGTCTATGGGGATTCACTGGTTTTTGAGACTTCTGCATTCATGTTACAAGTATTACTCCCAGAAACAGTAAGGGTCAGGCAGAGGATATAATGTGGGGTATTTTCAGGCCCAGAAGTTGGTGCTTGAATAGGCACAGCAAAACCATGTCAGTGGCAAAGACAACAGAGACACTTACCTGCTTGTTCATCTTGTTTTCCCTTCTTTCCCATTGTTTCTTTAGTAAGTGACTTGCCACCATTGTCTTTGCTGACCCTGCTCCCTAGGTTTGGGCAAAACCAATATGCTGAGATTCCTTGTATGTGTTATGCATGGCTGTTTTTTCAGACATTGGCGGTTAGGATGAATTTTTCCTGGAAGGTACATATATTTAAAAGTAACCAGAAATGAGCAAAGCACAACCATTTTCCAAGTTGTGGCAGGGTTTTAAAATTAGCTTCAGGACTTTCTGGTTTGCACGTTCACTGTGGGAACCATAGGAACTAATATGTGCTAGAGCCTTCCTTTGCTCAGAAAACAGTCTCAAATCTTTGAAGCATGTATTCCGCGAGACGTTGGAAGCACTCCTTTAAGTCAGAGCTTTGTCACAGCAGACATTTTGACATGTTATAGCAGGAAAAGCACAGGTGTCTTAATGATGGCTGCATTCAGCTTATGAGAATTCCAGCTGTGCGTGCTGGCTCTCTGTCATGCCTTACTGGGGCACTTAAAGAAACTGAGCCATTGTTAATGAAATTTATTTCACCTGTGCTTTTCTTGCTCCGACAAGTCAAAAAGTCTGCTGTGAAAAAGCTCTATTCTGTTCCATGTTGATATGATTGCATCACGTAATTTCTGCAAACTTGTCAGGTGCACATTGATGCTGTGAATCCTTTTCCACACCACATCACAAAGGTGTTCTATTGGATTCAGATCTGGTGCCTGGGGATACCACTGTAGTACACTAGCGTCATTTTCATGATGAAACCAGTTTGAGACGGCTTCTGCTTTGGGACATGGTACGTTATCATGATATAAGCAGCCTTTACAAGATGGGTAAATTGTGACTATAAAGGGATCCACATGGTCAGCAACAATACTCAAATGGTATTCAAATCATCACTGACTCACTCATTTCCAACTGATAGGTTGGCCTTTTATGGCAAATTCTGACCATAAGGTCTTTGTCAGGGCAACAATGTTTTGAAAAAAATTTTGCTTTCAATTTCACTAATATAGGGAGGGCCAACAGTGTCAAACACAGATCACACATCTACCAAAACATAGAAAAGACTATCTCAAAATATGGCACACAGAGAAAGTGTGACTTTATTACCAGACTGCCATTGTCTAGCAAATAGCTGCTCACTGCTATAATTATGTTCAAAGTCTCATACATAGACCCTTTAAATAGATGGCCATATTGGGTAGATGTGTTTTGCGGGTTAAGTGGAGAGTGAGGTGTCCATGTGGGTTTGGTTTTTGAGTAGAGGTGGCAAAAATACACACATTCATCACTTAAGCAGAAGTACAGATACTTGTGTTAAAAAATACTCTGGTAAAAGTTGAAGTACTTGTTTAACTTTTCACTTCTACTCGAGTAAAAGTGAAAAAGTACAAGCTGTGAAATGTACTCTGTGAAAGTAAAAAGTGGCTCTCTGGATGACATTTCTTTTTTGTTTGTCTTTGTGCCAAATTAACTGAACCCTCATGTCATATTAATATTATAATAAAAGAATATTAATACAGGGAAATGTGGCTTTATCTGAACTTAAAATCTAATTCTAATGAATGTACTCACCTTGAGCATCTGTTACATGGAACACAAGGCGAGAGAAACAAATTAAAATTTACATCTTTCTCCATCTCTGGGTGAAGTTAGCTCACATTTTTTCTTTCTCTGGGAAATACAGCAGCTGTACCCTTAGCTAGCAGACACGCTGTGTGACAAACTGCACAGAAACTGTTTGTGTATTTGCTGATATGTTTTAAAGTGTTAGAAACGTTGCATTTGAAATTACCTGACAGTTATAGTAAAGTCTCTCTGTCCTTTTTTCTCTTCTGCTGCGCTAGTTAGATGCTTAAGTACTGTAACCACGACTTATGGACACCGGCACCAAAAAACCCTTTAACCCTTGAGTATAGTGCTATAAATGATGCATAAAATATGTATTTTTTTCTCTCTTTCATCGCTTTCTGTGTGATAAGCACCAGTGAAGGATACACCAGTAAGACTGTCTTGTGTGTGTTATCGTTCTCTCCGGTTAGGTTCAAATCGGTTTGATGTTTGAAGCTGCGCAGTGATAGAAAATAATAACTCCCCTCAAATGTCGTAAACCTAAAACAAGAAGCTTGTTTTGAAAATGTAATAAGCAGAAAGTCAAGACAATTGTGTTAAGTTGTAGGGAGCAAAGTATATGTAACATGTCAGCTGGTACTGCCTGCACACTAAATCATCTCCATATTTGAGAGTGGGTTTGTTTCACAATTGCTGTGAGCCAATGACCGTGCTTGGGTTTGGTTAATTGAAGGCATTTGTATTTGATTGCTCTTACGCTCTAGTCCACTGATATGTCACACCGCAAACACTGCTGTCGCATTTTCCTGGTTCTCTGTGCGTGTTATAAGATTTAAGATGGTTTATGTTAAGCAATATTTTAAAGTGGGTGTTCTTTTTGTTCTCCTGTGAGTCTTACAATCAAGATCCAGTTGAGTACTTGCTTACACTGTGGTCCCTAACTCCCCCGAATAATGGGGGTCGACTGTTTGTGCTGCAGGCTGAAGGAAGAGTTGGCTTGCTGAGGCTGGGGAGGCTTGCCAGCCTACCCCGTACAGGGTGGTGGGACTAGAGAGTGTAGCTGACCACTGGCACAGCTGGCCCTCGCCTTAGACTGTGTGTTTTGTCCTTACTGCAAGTGGTGCACAGGTCTGTTTTGTCTCTTAACTTTTATGCTAATACTGTAGCCGGGGCTGTTTCCATTTGATTTCAGTGTTTTGTCTGATAAATTATATTTAAAATTATCATATTTTGCCCACGGATCAGACTGTTACTCAGACCTAGAACATGTCTGACTAGGTATCTGGTATCTGTTGCACAGATAACTGAAAATTCTACTTAAGTGCGTGGACTTTGTTACCTCGGCTGTTGAGTTGACTGATATGCAGTCCACGCCCCACGTAGAATTTTGGTTTTGTGCCACATGTTTTATAGTGTGACATGTTTTTCATTTACAGATGGATAACAAATTAAAGGAAAAGCACGAACCGAGCAAAAACCTTAGATTCCTACTGTGAGGGGAGCCTGAACTACACAACTTAAAAAGTAGTCTAAATAAAAAAGATTTTTATAGATCAAACTTACTTTCACACATACCTTAGGGTACTTACTACCAACTCAAAACGTTGTATTCTTTAGTGAGTTACAGCAAATAAACAAACAAAAGTAAAACATTTTTGAACTATGTATTACGATGAATTAATATTGCCTGAAGCCAATAAATATTTGATGTTTTAGGTCTAGAGGGGAAAAACACATACTGGCTCAAGATATATTTTTCTACATCAAGAAAAATACATTGCATCTATTGCATCTATTTTTACCATAATAATGCATGTTCTTCTTACATATCGAAACCGTTTCGGTCATTAGTAAACATCTCCTTAATAAACAAGACTTTGGAGACTATCACTGTATGTCACCCACTGTGATCAGAGAGAAGAAAACAGCGCCAACTAACATTAATAGTTAATGATGAAAAACACATGCAGGCTACATTGTTCATCTAAGGACATTGCGTGCTGCTTAGTCAATTTATTTACTTTCACGCCATTTGACCCTGACCTTTCCTCTCTGCTGTGATTCTGTGTCAGACTGCACACAATCAATGTCTGTCCCCTTCTGCGAGATCACAAAAACACTAGACGCTCCCTGACAGGGACTCCACTGGCAGCCCTGTCTTCTTGCATTTGGGCCACTAGATCATCCATTGGTGGTACTGGGACATCCCCCTCATTATCTCCTCCGCCCCACCATTGCCGTTTCTGAAAGTGATGCTAATAACATGAATTCCAACAGATTGACATGGGTGAAGAGCCAGGAGATGAAATCCATACTTCATGCATTTTGCATGTAGAGGTAATTAGAGGATTTGGAGGGTATTAAATGCTTCTACCAAAGTATCCAAGTTCCTGATAAGAAGGGAGAACAATCATTTTGAAGTTTATAGCATTAAGAATAGATGTTAAAAGAAAAAAAAGGAGTAAATAAAGAATTATGCTAGTACTTTAAAGTGATTTTAAATGTTTTAGTTGACGAAGAATATAACAGATAAGGTCATGTATATGTAAAGCAGCGATTTGCACCTTCAGTTTTAATGTAACCTTCAAACCTTGAGGCTTAATCCAACTGGTACAACCCATAAAAATGCCTGTGACGGTACCAAGGGCTATGTTCTGAAGCGTAGCCTTAATTATGCACACTTTCTTGCTGAATAAGTGTCTGCTTTTCTAACTATCCTTGAGACCCATTTTTAAAGGTCTATGAATGTGCCCTTGACAATCTTTCTCCCCTCTCATCTCCCAGGGCCCTTGACTCTAGCCATTAGGGAGATTGCTAGCAATGACAGGTGAAATGGAGCACAAAATCCCAAAGCTCGCCAAAAGCCCTCTCCACAAACTCAGCACCTCCGATTCCTACATACACTTATCTTCACACAAAAACACTGACAGTGCCATTTTATGACAGACAACCCGGTGTTTGCGACACACATACCTATTATCCCATAAAATAAACAAAACAAAATAAAAGGTGAATAAAAGACCGCACACTCGTGCTTTTCCAACATTTATAAAAACTGTCACTAGGTGAAACTTAAATATAATATACTGTGTTTTATATTGTGTATACTAGTACATATAATAGATACACTGCTCAAAAAAATAAAGGGAACACTTAAACAACACAATGTAGCTCCAAGTCAGTCACACTTCTGTGAAATCAAACTGTCCACTTAGGAAGCAACACTGACTGACAATCAGTTTCACATGCTGTTGTGCAAATAGAATAGACAACAGGTGGAAATTATAGGCAATTA